>VSMD01070783.1:0-45205 GCA_008750895.1 Mirza zaza
ATTAATCTTCTTTGTCTTGCTGATTTAAAGGAAATACTTCCAGTACTTTACCAGAGGAAATTATATTTGCTGAGTGGTTTTATTGGAGTTTAGGAGGTTAAGAAAGTTTCCTCCTACCTCTAATTTGCTATGTGGTTATACATTGAATGGATCATAAATTTTATCATGTGCTTTTTACATATGTTGAAAAGATAATATGGATTTTTGTTTTATAACCTGTCACTAAGATGAATTGTATTTACAAATTTTATAATGTGAAATCACCATTGAATTCCTAAGATATATTCCCATTTAAAAAAATATGTTGCTGCTAATATTTGATGTTAGATTTTTTGCATCTCTTCAATGTACTTACTTGGTTTGGGTATGACAGTAGTACAAGACTTATTAAGTAAAGTGCTTTTGTTTTTCTTTTTTTTTATTCTATTTTGCTTATGAACTTGCTTAAGGATGTAATTATCAATTACTTGAAATTTGCTTGAACTCACCTGTAAAACCATGTGCACCTGGTTTCTTCTTGAAAAGTAAACAGGAACTCTGGAAGACTAAAACAGAAGTTTTTAATCACAGGTTCAAGTTATATAGTGATTACAGGAAAATTTACATTTCCTCTTTATTCTTTAATTACTTGTATTAAATTATTTATTTCAAAATATTTACCCATTTAATTCTAACATTTTAATCTTTATTGGCATTGTGCTTTTCATACTCATTAACTTTTTAATGTATGCTGCATCTTTAGTATGTCCTGTTTTCTATTTCCAATACTATTTTTGTACTGTTTTTTTTTAAATCACTCTTACTAGAGTTTCTTTTTTTAATTAATCTTTTCAACAGCATCAACTTTTTGACTTTGTTAAACCTCTCTATTGCATCTTTAAGGAATCAAATTGTAATGACTTTCCTCATAAGAGGATTTGGGGTTTCTTCTTCCAGAATCCAGGGAAAGTTACCCACCTGAAATCACTTTAACTCTTCTAAATGTTCATAGATCCATGAGGCTAATTCAAGATCAGCTTTTCTGTATGTTTTGCAGAGAATATCAAGATTAGTTTCTCTGTTTCCAATCTGACATTGCCATTTTTTCTACTTTTTATGTGTACTAGTGTTTACTTCACTGTTTTATTTTTATTTGTCTTTGGATATTTCCTTTGCTTAAAACAGCACTTTAAAAATGTATTTGTTATGAACTATCTAGGATTAAGTTGTAGTTTAGTAAAAAGTCCCTTCAGGGTATCTTTTTGCCATATTACTGGCAGTGTCAGAAGTTAGGTCAATTAGGAAAGTAATTTAGCATGTAACAATGGAAACTTTAGCTATTATTTTTTTTTGAAAATATGAAAATAAATTCCTCTGCACCAAGAGAAATCTCTTTACAAGGCTAATATCTGGCCAACTGTTTCATATCACATTTTAGCTCTCTTGATATTACCAAAAAGGGAAGGGGAAAACTAACATTTATTGAGCCCTTGCAGTGTGCCAGATATTTTATTAGTTGGTTTTCATTTGCCAGCTCACTAAATCCTCAGACCAATTTTATGACTGTTATGGCCATTTTTAATTTGAAGAAAGAGAGAGATGAAGAAATTTGCACAGGGTAATAATAATTTAAGAACTCAAACTGAGGTCTGTTTGACGTCAATGTTATTCTACAATATACTATTATATTACTAGCTCTATTTTATAGGTGTGGAAATTGGGGCTTAAAAAGTAACTTGTCTAGATAAAAATGGAATATGAGTCTCTCTGATTCCAAAGTCCATGCACTTTCTAACATATTTTGTTTCATAAATACTTCATTACACACCATAAAATACAGATGCCACCTCAAGTGTCTCATATTCTACTATCAAGCCTCTGAGAATAGCATTTTTGTCATAATTTTTTTAAGTAATGTATTAAGATGGACATTAACTATCTAAGTTTTAGACTACTATGGCATTGACTTTTGTTCTGTCCAAAACATAATCAATATTGTTGCAAAATTACCTTCTTTCTCTGTCACTAATTAAAACATAAATTTCCCACATTCAATCATTCTAAGAATTTTTCTGTATTACTTTATACTTTATTTGATTTCTCTATCCTGGAATTCAAGACTCTTTACCCTCCTTTCTTTGCATAAGTGTTCCTCTTTTTTTGTTTGTTTGTTTTGTTTTTTTAGAAAGCAGAAGAGACTCATATTGTTGAAAGTGTTCCTCTTTTTAAACTATCACCAGCCTGTTGTTTCGCCCCAGTAAAGTAATATTGATTTCAAACATTTTTAAAACTTTTATTAATGTATTCTATAATTTTTACAGTCAAATATTAAAGAATGTTGTCATTTCTTGTACCTTCAGTTTAAGTTTCCTAGCTGGTTTTCATTTAAGACTGATTACTCCAAGAATGATTTTTCTGGGAGAGGTCTGTTAGATAACTTGTTTTCCTTTTGTTTGATATTCTTCTCTGTTATAGAGTCTCCATGTGCTTTGTGGCTTGTATCAGTAAAGTAGCGATAAAAATCCTCTACATTTTAAATTTGTCCTAAACAATGCAGGATAGATGTTGGTAATAATATTACTATATTATCATGAAAAATAAGTTCTTAATATGGGACATATATGCACACATATGTTTGATATATATGTATAACTTTATGAACTAAATTGTGTCCCCTCAAAAGTCACATATTGAGCCCCTAATCCCTAAGGTGACAGTATTTGAAAATTGAACCTTTGGGAAATAATTAGGTTTAGATGAGATAATGAGAGTCAGGCCTTTATGATGACATTAGTGTCTTTATTAGAAACACTGGAGAGTTTGTGTTCTCTCTCTCTCTCTCTCTCCCCCCTCCCCCTCTCTCTCTCGCCCCACCCCTTCCCCCTCCCCCTCTTTCTGTGTGTGTGTGTGTGTCTCCCTGCTTGCTATGTGAGGATTCAGCCAGAACAAGGCTGTCTGCATGCCAGAAGAAGGCCCTCACCAGAAACCAACCGTTCTATCACCCTGATCTCAAACTTCCAGCCTTCAAGACTGTAAGAAAATTTACATTTTCTATTAATATGCACCTAGTCTATGATATTTTGTTATGGTCACCCAAGTAGACTAAGAAAAAATATATATATATTGGGTTCTTAAGGATGAAATTTCTGATAACCTTAAGTACTAAGTTTGTCATTTGACTTTGACTTTTCTTGTTTTATCCTTATTGTGAAGGTACATCTTTATTCTTTCAAATGCACATTCTGGCTTCTGATTATCTTTCAAATATTCTTCTAGAGCAATTTTTGTGAAACCATGGATAAGTCAAAAATTTGTGTTATTTTCAAATATGAGTTCCATCGTGGAACCACTGTAGTGCAGACAGCTCAAAATACCATCGAAGTATCTGGGAAGGCTATGGCTAATGAACGCACAGTACGTGGATGATTTCAGAAGTTTTCATTCTGGAGATTTTAATCCTGAAAAAGAACCACGTGGGTTCATTTTCCAGGTGGATAATGATGAGCTAAATATATTTGCTTATAGTGGAAGCAAATCCATCTCAACCTATGTGTGAATTAGAAGCAAGGTTTGACATTACTATTCCCACAATATTGGACCATTTGAAACGAATCAGCAAAGTAAAGAGGCTGGATAGATGGATTCTGCATTAATTAAGTGAGCATCAGAAGAGAAATCGTCTCAAAGCTTGCCTTTCTTTGCTGTCATGACATAAAGACGAACCATTTCTACAGCATATTGTTGTGTGTGATGAAAAATAGATTCTTTTTGACAATTGCAATAGTTCAAAAAATGGTTGGAAAAGATGAAGCATCGAAACAAAGTCCAAAACAGAATATTCATCATAAAAAGCTAATAGTGTCTGTTTGGGGGTCCAGTGCTAGTATTATCCACTATAGCTTCATGAAACCTGGTCAACTGATTACAGCGGCTGTCTACCACTACCATTTGGATGAAATGATGAGGATGATTATAATTAAGCAGCCAAAATTGGTCAATAGAGACAGGCTAATCCTCCTGCAAGACAACGCTCGACCACATGTCACACAAAAAACACTGCTGGAACTCTTTGTCACCCAGTGTATTCACCAGACCTTGCCCCAACTGACTACCACTTCTTCAGGCTTTGGACCACTTCTTGCAAGGAAAAATATTCAATTTTCAATAAGCTGTGGAAAACGCAGTTCACACTTTCTTCACCATTCACTCTCCAGGCTTCTTTGGTGCTGGCATAAACAATCTACTGTTATGATGGTAAAACTGTCGATAGTTTAAGTGAATAATTAATTAATAGCACTGCTTCTTGTTTAAGATATAATAAACTACGCTTTTGATTTGAAATTTGGCATTTCATATTTAATGACTATATATCTGTATAGTGCAAATATATGTGATTTGTGGGCTCCTTGCCATTAACATAATGGGCATTTGATGAATATTTCTAGTTTTCATACTGTACAATATAGTTAAATGTGAAGATATCATAGATGTTAAACATCACAAATTCAAGACGTGTTGAGAATGAAGGAAAGATAAAGATATCAATGAAAGCTTATGATAGGGTACCTGATATAAACTCATTAAGGATCATTATAGTATATAGTATATCAATGATATATAGTATATCATATAGTATATCATATAGTATATCATGTAGTATATCATTATAGTATATCATTAAGGAGAAAACTAGTGGCTCATGAAAGAGTTTTTATTTGATGATAGTTGAGAGAGTACTGTGCGTTTTCTTTCTCACTGTGGGGAAGCAACCAAAGCCAAATGAGAAAACTATTGATTAAACTGCTTTTAGGGAAAGAGTATACTTCCAAAATGTATAACTTGTCGCGACTAGATGCTTGGAGACAGGCAAAATCTCATGGGCTTGCCCCTTATTGCTTCAGAGCCATGCCTGGGGAGATAGGTCTTCAGAGAACTTGCACTATTACATGTTGTCTGAAGGACCAGGTAAATTCCTGACTCTACAACCTTCATTTGCAAGAATTAGTCAAATTTCAAAAATACTACAAATATATTTTCTGAATCAAATTCCTCTCCAATTTTATTTTTTTTTCCTGGAGTCTATCTTTTCCTTTCACTAGCCATGTTAAATAAACATTCAAGTTCTTTGAAAAATTTTTGTTTAAGTTACTAAAAGAGATATGTCAAAACTTTCCACTCTGATGGTAGATTTTCCTGTTTCTGATACAAATATTATTTTGAAATTATAGATACCAATGCTATGCTATTAGATACAAACACATTGAGATTTGTTATATCTTCTTGGTAAGTGGTATCTCTTATAATAATACAAAAAATATAAAATACATTTCCTCCATTTTATACCCTTTTATACTTTGTGCTGTTTCTTGTGAATTTACAAATTCCACAAGATGGTAATTTCGTTTTATATGGTCAACATTCATTTAGAAATTGCCCTCTATCTACTCTCTCCTTCCTATATCTTCATTCTTCCATTTGAGACCATTTTCCTCCTGTCTGATGAACTTCATTTCATGTGGATTTGTTGACAAGTACTCTCATTACTTGTTTGTCTTAAATTTTGTTGTATCTTCAGTGTTGGCGGAAAGTGCTAGGATTACAGGCATGAGCCACTGTGCCCAACCTCTCCTTGGTACTTTTGAGTTATTTCCTCCTTTTATACTCCTTATTTGTCAGTCTGAGTATTTTATTCAGTTTTTCAAGTCCACTAATTTTCTTTTTTCCACAGTATATCTACTTTGTTTTTAAATGATATATTGATATTATAGTTAGTTATTATAATTTTTGTTTTCATATTATAATTTTTTATGATTTTTTTGTATAATAAGATTCTCCATATTGTTCTGTAATATCTTGAAGCATTAGTCATATCCACACCTTATAGCTCCTCTGTATTTCTTGTATATCTATTTCTATTATTTCTGTTTCTATTACTTTTATTATCTCTATTATTTGTTCTATAAGTCATCTTTCTTCCTGAACATCTCATTGTTTTATATTTTAGTTCCTATAGTTTACATGAAAATTCGAAGAGATAATTTTAAGGTCTGGGCAATGTTACCTTCCTGTAGGGAGGATTTACTTTTGCTCTGGCTTGGCAGGCAGAAGAGAAACAGAGGAGAGGTTCGTCTGATCTAAAGCTGGACTTGTCTTTGAAAAAGAGTTGTCCAGTTCTATTTCATCGTTACTCCTAGCATACAGCACTTAGCAGTTACATGTGAAATTCTGGGCCATCTACCAGCATTTCTCCTTCACACGGGGCCATAAATCCATGTTTTTATCCTAGATCTAGCCCATTAAGAATGTCAGAAAGTCTACTCTAATGGAAACCCCAGAGCAGCCACTATCTGCTTGGCTTTTGAGCTTTTCAATTGCTCTTTTGGACTTAGTACATGTCCTGGAGAAGTGTGGCTCAAAATGTTGGCTCATCTTTCTTCCCTTTCTTTCTGTCATGTCATCCTTAAGTTTATATCCATTTTAGCTCTCTCATTTTATATGTATGATTGTTGTTTATTTATTTAAATCTGACTTTTTTTTGTTGATTGAGAATGTTGGTCTAGAGATAGCTAGTCTTCCTTTGCTAGAAGTAGAATTCTTATTTTCTCTTCTGTTCAGTTCATATTAAACTACTGAAACACAAATATTCAATACATATGAAACTATTTTAATTATACGTTTCTGAATTATTTTCATTAGCCAACCGATATCATCTTGTGACTGTACAATGAATTATCATTGACTCTTTGGTTAATGAATTCTGGAATCAGAAAAATAATATGAGAATTAAAAGCAGAATCTTTCTATTTTATTCACTTAATAGATGTAATTTTAGTACCTTCTCTGCCGCTCAATATGTTATATTTTGCAAATTACTTTACCTCTCCAGATCTGTTTCTCAGATAAAAGAAATGAGTTCAACCAGATGATCTTTAAAAGTCCTTCCATACCTAAAATTCTGTGATTTAATAAGAATAAATTAAACTTGAATCTTTGATGATTAAAGTTTAATTTGAATCTTGAAATCCATGAGATTTTTATAGTTTCTAAATTTAGAATAAAATAATATTCCTCCATATCTCCAGTACTAGAAGATGTCCCTTATGACCTGAACAAGTTTCAATGCTATAATTACTTTTGAATATATAATTGACAAGAAATTTTGAAGAGGACTGGTAATATTAGGAAAACTACCCTATTACAGATCAGTAAATATTATAAAGCTCTAATAATTATAATGGCAGCATGTCAATATAAGAATATATAAATTAATAAATGGAATAGAATGAAGAACCTGCAGATGCATGTGTTTATGAAAGAGTTAATTAAGATAGATTTAGCATTGTGTATCAGCGAGGAATTATAGGCTAGATGAAAAAAACGATACTGAGCCACTTCACAAAGAAACTCCCAACTTCACAATATATACACTTAAGGTTGAGAAAAGACCCATATATAAAAATTATATTTTTAATTACATTAGAATTGCAAAACAAATTTCAAACAAACAAATTTCAAAATTTCAATGAAATTTTCAAGTCATAAAAAAATCACAAGTGCTAGTGCATAAGGCAGAGAAATTTTAATGATTAAGATTCAAAACTCTGTCATCAGACTTCCATCTGATATCAGAACCATATCATCAGGCCCCTTTCCATTTGTATTAACTTAAAATGAGGATGGTTACCTAAACAGTTTAATCAAAATCATCCTTAAGTGTAAAATATGAATAATAGTACTTGTTTTATGAGAAATGCCATGTGAATTAAATAGGAGAATATCAAAATACTTAGTGTATGGACAGGAAAAAAGTAGGATTCAATTATTATAGAAATTATGTTTGAAAGAAATCTTTTTTTCTTTTTCTGGTGAGATGCATAGTGTTTGGAGAAGAACTGAAGACTTGAAGAGAAAGATTAAGTTTGGAAGACTTGTGCTTTCATCTAGCATAGGGTAAATATCCCTATATATTAGAGTTACAGAAGAGTCAAGGCATGGTAATCCTCCTTCGGTTACTCTAGTCTAATTATATTTTTGAAGAATGTGTGACAGTGGTACGAAAGACTCACCTGACTAAGGTTGGAGACCATAAAATATAGTGATAACATTCTTCATGTCTCATGTTGGGTAACTTACTATAGCTTAGCTTTTTAATGTAGGAAGAGAAAAAGTAGAGTTTTTACTGTTATAAATTTAAAGACCTATAGGGCTGATCTAAAAAGAGGAGCACTTTTTTAGAGTTCTTATTAGGTTATGTAAAAGATTTTGATATCCAAAACCTATAGAGCAAGAACTAAAGCTATTCGAGGATAATATCATAAGAGAAGGGTGGATTGGAGGAAGATATTCATTGATTTCTGAGAACTTATAACTTGCAATAAAGAAGTAAGAGAGTGAAGAAAATATGCAGTTGGGGCAAAGAATGATATACTCAGGTGTAAGTTTGCAGAATTAAGATATCTTCATGTAAAGGCAAATCTAAGAATTAACCATCAGAATGCTTTACTGAAGTAAAGTAGACATGACTGTTCAAGTCAAAGTTTCTAAAAATTTCTGAAGCCCAGCTGTTAAGAAAAGTGCATTTGTTAAACTTGTTAAACATAGGTATGTGGGAACTATTGATGATGGCTTAAGTTTAGTCTCTTTTGTATTGCCAATATTCTAGAAGAGCTTGACATATGCTACAGACTTTAAATATATTGCATATATCCACATGAACTGTCCTTACAACCTAGCTTGTTGATCTTAAAAAGATTGTAAAACTGTGACCATAATGTCATAGATGAATAAAGAGGAAAAGAAATAACCCTGTGAGCTTCCATGAACAAGTTTCCTTTTGGCAAGGAAAGTTTCCATTGTCAAGCTAAAGATATCACCTAGCATCCAACTACTTTTATTCTAACTCAGATGGCAAACTCTCTTTTCACCTTTTTCTCTAAGAATCTGAAAAAGTCAAATAGTGTCAGTATTTGTAGCAAAAGGATTTAAAATGCCTAAAACATTTGTTAATCATAAAAAGTGCTCTCACTTTAGTGAATTTTATAAAAAGGAGCCTTATTGTAGCCCTAACAGGAAAACATTTAACTACATTTTTATTTTAATCACTTTTCAGTTAAAATTAAAATATGAAAAAGATAATTTGTTTTTTGAACTTGGCCTTTCTGATGAAGGAAGCTTTACATGGAAGAATTGTTCTTCTTTCTTTTATGTTTTCTTGTGTCTCTCAAAGATGCTTCCTAATGAATTGCCAAATGTAGGTTTGAGACTAGAATTTATAGACCAGTTATTCATTCCAGTCAAATGCCACAGAAAAGAACAGCAACAAATCAAAGTTAATTTGTAATTGAAACCAACTATTACTAAAAGCAATTTAGCTTTAAAGAACCTTGACATGTTCAAAAGATGAATTACTTGATTCAGCTTTGTTATTTAAAATTATTTTTAATCATTTAATAGAAGAGAAGGTTAAACTTAGGAAGGCCAGACAGGAATGGAATCTATTTTATGTTCTTTTTAAAATTCAGAGAATAAAATACCTTTTGAAGATGAATTAAAATGTATTTCAGGAAATCATAAGAGCATTGGGCAAAGTTTTAAGGCAATTGCTATTTTGTAAGTGTGAATATAATATAAAACTTTATAAATTAAAAAAAGTAAGTTTATATGGTTGCCTTGCACTTTAATTTTCTCTCTTTAAATATCTACCGAATTACCTTTTGCTTTTTTTATGCATTAGGTCCATGATATATATGTATGAGAAAGTGAGTAAATTAAGCTCATAATTTTGCTAGTAACTTAATTTTTTACAAGTGCACAATCTCGCTCATAACTTAATTCATACTCTTTGCTATGCAAGAGCTGTATTTAGTTCTACTTAATTTAAGTGTAAGGCTAAGGAAAACCTTTTTTACTAGAATTCATCTGGGCAACAGTTTTTTTTTTTTTTTTAATGTATAATACAGTAACCTAGATGAATATCTCTAAATTCAAATCTTAATCAATTAAAAATAATAAATTTTCTTGACTCATCTCATTTGTTCATTTATATGAACCTTGTATATAGCCAATTTCTTCCTCAAGAGAATATGATTGAGGCAGAAATGATTATTGCACTTGCCTCTTTAATATTGGCCTCCACTGCTTTTTGTGTATTTGGTACTCTGCTCTGCTTATCCAGAAGTATAGGGTAGCATTAGTAGCCAATATAAAAGTTTCAGGTTGACAGTTGATTGTAGCAGAGATGTTCTAAACAAAAATTCAATGAAAAAAGGAAAAATATCTTTGTTTTTGGAAAATTTGATCATTTTGATTAATACTCTCTGAACATGTAATTAGCAAGTTCTGATGAAATTTAGCAATAGAAAGATTTACCTAAATTCGTGAAAGTGTTTCTATGTTTTCATATGGAATCATTAAGTTTGGGAGTAATAAAAGAAATGAAGTTTTTAAAAATTGTGTTAAAAGCATTATTATAGTTTTCTTCTACAAGTCCTGAGACAGATTAAAGGTCAACATTTTAATGGAAATTTTATGGAAGTATAGAGTATGAAAAGTTGAGAACTACAATGATGATAGATATAAAGCAATGACAGGAAAATTGGTTGGTTAATTAAAGCATCCATGTTGGTGAATAATATTTGGCCTGTCAAATTGAATGTCAGAGTTAGAGATTAGAAATCTAAATATTCATTACCAAAGGTTGATATTATTATAGGCAAGATAAAAAGTAAAGAAAAAATACAACACACAGAGACAAAAATAGTTGAAATTAGAAACCAAGCATAGGATCAGATGTCTAAATATTTCCAGATTGGGTACAGAAAGAGAAAATAAGTCAGCAGAAAAAAATCCAAGTGCTGATATTTGTTCTAAAATATGGTGTTTGAATACTCAGTTAAATTGATGGATAGAACAAGACAGAGAAAATCTTCTCTTTCCCTATCTCTTTAAAAACAATTGTATAGTATTTTTTTAAAAAACTGGATAAATATTTAAGTGGTTCTCAATATTTGCTAAATATTTGAATCACATGGGTAGTTTTAAAAGTCCTAATGTCCAAGTCATGCCACATGTCATTGAAATTAGTTTTTAGGGTAGGAGCTAAACAAAAATGATTCCAATGTGTAGTAAAGTTTGGGAACTTCTCATATAGTGTATTTCTAGCAGAAGGTACTTTCAATTTCCTAAATGTAATGACCATATACATGGATGTATATGTATATTTATGTATATGTGCATTTATATATATAGAGAGAGAGAGAGAAAGAAAGAGAATTAGAATGATACAATGAAAAAATAAGGTTTACACGTATTGTATATTTTTATCATAGCAAAACAACTGAGTATTTGCTTAGATGTAAAGTCTAATGTACTTTGGGAATACATTTCCACGCTAATTAAAGTAAATGGCCCACTCATGGTAAATTAGGATTTCATAAATTTTCCCCATACTATAAAAGTTTTCTCAGAATGAAATATATTTTATTCATGCCAAGAAGTTTATTTTTTCATGTGCACATGTGTGTGTTTTTGCCTTGATGGCAATAAGATAAACCCTTTTTGACAAAATTTCTCTGTTGGCATCTTTTTAGGTTACACTACATTTATGTTCCCTATTTAAACAACTGACCCTCTCTATACATATGTTTGTGGATTTATTTTCATATTAGTTAATATAAACTGAGACACAAACATGATGTTGATACATCCCAGCTATCTAAGACCATGGCTGTGGTCCCAGTGTTAATGATATTTCTTTTTTATGCCCCTCTCAAATGGTTATACTTTCAAATGATAAGTTATATTGTCCCTCTATATCTAAAAAACTGCCACTTTTGGAAAGACTATTATAGGTTTTAAAGTTGCAGCATAAGCTTTTGTAGTTTTTTTTTTTTTTTTTTTTTTTTTTTTTTTAAATAATCAGGGCATTAATCATTGCCTACTGGGATTGGGGGAGAACTCTCAGCTTAGTATCTAACATGAGCAGGACCCTGGCTTCCTGTCAAACATAACCATTCTAAGTGTCCCCCATATAATTTATACAAGATAACTGAGGAAAGTGGACATCATGGATTTCATCTGATCACCTATGCACCTGTGTCTCTGTCATAACTTAATCAAATTCTACCTTTCAGTAAAAGTGACAACCTGTATTTATAACTTATTTTCTACATATTTTTAAAATTTGAGAATAGAGATAATCTTATTCATCTTTGAGTCACTCCCTACCTCATTCATGGTACTTTTCTCCTTTCTATCTTGTGGGAAAATAATAATTATTTTTGAACAAATGGATAGAGGAAAAAAGGAAGGAAGAAAGAATAAAGACTGACTTGACCATAGCAGAATATTAATATGGTATTATCACAGTTAATGTGTGACTATGTAGTTTAGGATCTGTTTACTGAGTGCATTGAAATATAGCCAGAGGAGTAATATAAAGTACTGCTTTGGGAATAATAATTGTGATAACGATAAAAGGAGACATTCACACAATAGGGAGATACATTTTTCCAGTTTTATTTTTTATCACCTCTTTAACCCTGATTCTACTTATTTTCTTCTTCTTTATCCTCGAATTTTTTTTGTCTTTTTTCTGCCCTGTGCTAGTCTCCTTTTTTATTTGTATAAATTTAAGGGGTATAAGTTTAATTTTGTTACATGGAGGTATTTGGTATTGGCGAAGTCTGGACTTTTAATGTATTCATCACCTAAATAATGTACCTTAAATCCATTAAGTAACTTCTCATCACCCACCTCTTTCCATCTTCCCACCTTTCAGAGTCCCCAGTGGCTATCATTCCACACTCTATGTCAATGTATACATTTTATTTAACTCCCACTTATAAATGAGAAAATGTGGTATTTGATTAAATGAGTTGCTTCACTTAAGATAATGTTCTCCAGTTCCATACATATTGCTGCAAAAGACATTATTGCATTTTGTTTTATGGAAATGTATTCCTGTGTGTGTGTGTATGTGTGTGTATATTTTCTTAATTCAATTATCTGTTGATGGACACTTAGGTTGGAATTGATCTTTTCTCTTCTTAGTCTAGCTAGTGATTTATCAGATATTTTTCATCATTTTCAAGAACAAACTTTTAGCTTCACTGATCCTTTGTATTATTTTTTGGTCTCTATTTCATTTAGTTCTGCTCTGATCTTTCTTATTTATTTATTTTTTCCTAGCTTTGGGTTTGGCTTGTTCTTATTTTTCTAGTTCCTGGATGTGTGTCAATATGTTGTTAATTTGTGATCTTTCCATTTTTTTTTAATTTAGGAATTGAATGCTATAAACCTCCCCTTTAGCATTGCTTTTACTTTATTCCAGAGGTTTTAGTGTGCAGTGTTTCAACTTTCATTTATTTCAAAAGTTTTTTTAATTTTCATCTTAATTTTATAATTTACCAAAAGATAGTTCAGGAAGATATTTATTAATTTCCATGTACTTATATAGCTTCCAAAGTTTCTCTTGATATTGATTTCTAGATTTATTTGTCCATAGTCTGAGAAGATACTTTATATAATGTTGATTTATTAAAATTTATTGAAACTTGTTGCCTAAAATATGGTGTGTCATGGAGAATGTTCCATGTGCTGAGAAGAATGTATATTCTGCAGTTGTTGAGTAGAATGTTCTCTAAATTTCTGTTATGTCCATTTGCTCTAAAGTCTAATTTAATTCTAATGTTTCTTTGTTGATTTTCTGTCTCAATGATCTGTCTAGTGTGGTGAGTGGGGTGTTGAAGTTTCACACTATTATTGTTTTACTTACTATACATTTCTTTAGGTCTAGTCATATTTGTTTTACCAATCCCTATGCTCTGGTGTGGGTTGCTTATATATTTAGAATTATTATATCCTCATGCTAGATTGACCCATTTATCATTACATAATGACCTTCTTTACCTTTTTTTTTTTTTTTTTTTTTACTGCTTTTCTGTATTTGATTTAAAGTCTGTTTCATCCAACATAAGTATAGCTACTGCTGCTCACTTTTGGTTTCTGTTTGCATGGAATATCTTTTATCACCCTTTACTTTCTGTCTATATGTGTCTTATGGGTAAACTGAATTTCTTGTAAGCAGCATATAGTTGGATCATTTTTAAAATCCATTTTCCTTTATATGTAACTAGATACTTTTTGCTGATTTTAGGATTTTTTTTTCACTCATATTGACTTTAGACAATCTGATAAGCTGAGGTGAATCTATATTTCAATGTATTTCTCTGGTGTTTATTAGGTCACCTATATATTGGTGTCTAAATCTCTTACTTGACTGAGGAAGTTCATAAATCATTTCCTTAAATAGATTCTCTAAACTTTTTGCTTTTTCTTCTCCCTTAGGAATACAGATGATTCATAAGTTTGAATGCTTTATGTATCTCCCTACTTCTCAAAGGCTTTGTTTATTTTTAAAAATTCTTTCTTCTCTCTTTTTGTCTAATTGGATTAACTCAAAAGACCTGTCTTCTGAGATTCTCTCTTGTACTTGGTCTAGTATACAGTTGAAGCTTTCACATGTATTTAGTAATTCCTTCAATAAAGTTTTTGTTTCCAGAAGTTCTGTTAGAATTTTGTTTTTATTTTGGGTTTTTTTAAAAGATATCTGTTGTCTTCTTCACAGATTTTTCATTCATTCATATCCTGAATTGATTTTCTGCTTTCTTTATATCAGTTTTTAGATTTTTTTTGCATCTCATTGAGCTTCTTTTAGTATTTTGAATTCTTCATCTGACATTTCAAAAATTTCTTTCTGGTTAGGATCTATTGCTAGAGAATTACTCTGTTCTTTTAGGGATGTTATAAGACCTTGATTTTTCATGCTTCACATATTATTATGCTATTTCCTTCACATCCGGAGAAACAGTCATTCTTCTTATTTTTGAATTTACTTTTGTTTCAGTGGGACTTTTTTCCCCTGAGGATGTGACTATGATTTATGTTGAATAAGACTGTTTGGCTTTGTCACTGAAGGCATTCAGTGGTGAAAACTTTGTATGATTCCCTTGATTGTAAATAGCCTTGGTATTTTGGCTTTCTCAAGTGATAGTAGTAGTAGTAATATACCAGGTGGGTGAGCAGTGTCATGACCTCCTGAGTGCTTGGGATAGTAGGGGTGATGGTGGTAGCAGAGGTCATGAGAACATTGTTTCCTTCCCAATTGCTATTCCTTTGTGTTAGCAGATACTGTAATGGACCAGCAGGTTATGCTTGCAATCAAGAGCAAACTATGATGATAGCAGTAGGGTTTATGATTGATATTTCTTGACCAGGAGAAATACTCAAATGTCCCAGATAATGGGTTAGGATATGGTGTGCTGACTAGTCCAGGTCCCACACACTGTCTCAGAGGTGGAAAGTAAAGGTAAGTAAAGCTGGAGCAAATAAGCCTGCACTCAAGCCCCTCAGTGGCAGATGAGAGTACCATCCCTGATGGGGATCTGGAAGCAGATCTCAGGCTCCTGCGGAAATGCCCAGGTGCAGAGTGGAGCAATTGCTGCTATGGCATAGCTTCAGGATAGGGAAAGAGCACAATCTTGGTACCACAGCCAAGGGAGCTAGAGAGGAACCTGCTTCACTCTCATGTTCCAGACCCAATGGGGCTCCTTCCCCCAGATTGACTTTGGTAGCCCACTGGGACAGTTAGTTAAGTCATATACAGTTTGCTCTCAGACTGTTAAAATGGCCCAGATTGTACAACTTGACACCTAGGTCAATACCACACCTTTCAGGCAAGTTTCCTCCTGCTCTGGTTCCATGAAGAGAGGTAAAATAGTTTCAACACCAGTGGCTAGAGATGATGCTACAACTGCTGCTCCTGCCATCTGGCAATATCCCATGCAGTATTCCCTGAGCTAGAATCAAGAACGGCTTCCTCCTGTTGGCCCACAGGTCTGGGAGCATGTGTGGGAAACTTCCCAGTGCCATTCCTTCCCACAGTATCCCAGTTTCTCCCTATGTTAGATTCAGGTCTTGAGATTGTCAAGGTGCTCCCCTATAGCCTGGATTGCACAGTTCCCCAGTTTGAAGGTCTACCACAGGGTCACTCATGCCTCCTATCCTGTATTGTAGATTCACTTATGGATTTTAGCTAGACTCAACCACTCAGGCTGCCTGCTTGCCTTCTCATTCCCAGTATCTGAAGTTTTCTTTCACTTTTCTGTTGAACTACCATGTTCCTTCTTGGATAAAAGTTCACATTGTAAATCTCTACACACTATTTTGCTACTTTTGAGTGTATGAAGCCTGATGGAAAAGTTTCTTGTACTCTGTCTTCTGCCTTGTGTTATTCTTAGGTTTTGGTACTGTTGGAGTCTTAAGGGCAAACATGGTTAAAAATGAATGAGAATCATTATTGCCAGACAACGATGTATGGTCTCTCTCTCTATGCTCTAAACTGTAAATTAAATTAGTAGGAGCTAATAGGAATGCCATATTATCATTTTTCTGAGTCACGAAAGGATTGGTGTTATAGAAAAATATACAATATGCCTCAGAGTCCATAGTACATTTAATTATCTAGTAAAGTAAATGCCTTGTAAGTGGACCACATTTAAAATATTTTCTCATTTTTCCAAGTGGTTGTAGTATACCATTTAACATTCCTCAGCAAATAAAGTCCTAGTCAGCTAAAAGATGATGAATTCACTACTGAACGAAAGAAGTAGTTTTTGCTTTGAGACTTATTCTTCTGCTTTAAAATATGTCATTTAAGAAAGCCTTTTTTCCCCCTCACAACACTCCTATGAGGTAAGAAAGTCGCGTTGATAGTCAACTTTCAACTCTTTCCTCCAAGTATATAATACTAGCTATCTAAAGATAATCTGTAGCCCATTTTGTGACAACGGTCTAATTTCTTCTTGCTTCAGGATATACCCTTTCTTGATCTGTGTATTATTTAATGTGCTCTGAACATCAGAATATTTTTAGTAGTCTGTATACAGAACAAGATAGAGTCTTTTAAAGTTTATTTCTCTATATTTGCATAGAGTTTTATAACATCACAGTCTTTGCAGTCAATCTCAGTTGTGGATGCTTTAGTCCCTCACAGATATTCTTTATAGAAAAATAGTCTGGGAAGAATTACCATAGCTGAAAGCTATGCTTGATTTTCTTATTTGCATGTTAATACCCAGAATACTCTTCGAATTTATTCAGAGTAGCTGTTTCATAGTGGAAATGCCATCTGAACTCTAAGAATAAACTAAAAAGCCTTGTGTAGACCTATGAGCTCCCTGAGTTCTTTTCTGTAAATGTAAGTGATCATGAAAAGCTCAGTGTCTCTAAGGAAAAACAAAAGAACAGACCTTCTTTTTATATGCAAATACAGGAACTCAACATCAACATTGTGTTAACTCCTAATCTTTTTTTTGCAAATTTTTAATTTTGTGATCCCATTTCTCTGCCAAACTGCATTAGTTTCATTGTTTATAAATCAGCCCTGAATTCCCTGAGGCAGAAAGGCCAGGCAGTCAGCTTAATACAGCCTTAAGCTGTATTAGCCTTAAGCTTCTCTGTCAGAGAGGTCTGTAGGCAGTTGCCATGGGCGGGGGGGTGGGCAAAAATTTAGTCATACATGGCTAATTACATGGGAATAATACAAAATTTGGGAAATACTTGCTCTTTTATTTTCTTACTGTGTTAGGAAGACTCTGACATGACAAGCTGAACTGTAGAACACAAATGATCCATTTTGAGAAACACACAAATAGAAAAGTGCATAATGTGTATTTGGTAGAACATTGGATGCTTTTAAAGTTCCAACACCTTTCAGCCGACCATCATGTTTTCTATCTGATAATAACTTGTTCCAAGTCGAATCACCATGGTTGACTGCACCCTATCACACCTTTGGATTAGGAAAGTGGAACTTAGAAGTATCTGTGAAGTATTTCTTGATTATTCACAAGTTAACTCCTAATTGAAATAGGCTGCAGTGAAATACCCAGTTCATCCCAGCATACAGCAAAAGCACTGAACTATGGTTCAATAAATTGACCTTCAGAGATTATTTTGACCTTCACATTGTTACTAACATCAGTGATGCATTTTTTTCTTGTTTTATTTTAAATGGAATTTGATGGTCAACCTCTGGGAAGGAGGCAACATTAAATCATTTCTTTTGATAATTTTCTGAAGAGGATTGTAATAGCTGATATTAGTAGATATTAATTTTTTAGTTGATCAAAGAAAAATATAACATTTCTATTTTAATTTTAATTCTTATTATATGTGGCCACATTCTTAGAATGATAAAATTCTACTGGAAGAACAAGGACTGCTGCTATGAATATATTAACATTTAATATTTTTTTTTTGTAAACATTCTATTGAATCTCTTTGTGGAGCATTTTATAAGAATTAAATATTTAAATAACTTCAAGTTTCTGCATTTCACGCTAAAGTCATGACTTTAAAAACACTGAACTGATAATATAGCCCAAAGCAGGCAGCAATTTGTTCATTGACACTGATGCTAAACTCACATTCTTAAAGTTTATGACTTGAAGGTGAGATTTAGCCACAAAGAATGACAGTTACAGTCATTATCTCTTGTTTTTTGTTCTAATCTGAGAAGAAGAGACTTTTGCCACTTTAAGACATTTGATAACACAAAGAGCTGTGTTTGTTAGCGTGCATGTAGTTGTGTAAAGCATCCAATTGTGGCCTGATAAAATATATTTGGATATGAATGAGTGTTGCAAAAATCTTATTCATGTGCTGTTTTTAACTGTGGTGTTCAATTTTTATAAATTTTTACATAAATGTGATTTAATATTTTGGGAGAGAAATGTATATATTTCTTTAAAAACAGATATTTTTGAACATAGAATTGTGAAATAAAATCTTAAACACTGCCCTCATCCTTACTGAAAGGACCCCCTCTTGGCCAAGGGGATACCCTAAAACTGAGTTATTGGCCATGAGAAGGGAGGTCAGACATGCCTCATTATACCCCCTCCCTTCCTGTAGATATCCTTTGTAAATTATTAACAGGCCTAAGGCTATGCAAGACAAACCTGTAGGTCCTCAATTTACACAACAAATACATGACCCATAGCTTATCTCTGATTAACAGACTTTCTTAACTTAAAACATTCCGAGCCTTTAGACAAAGCTTTATTTTTTTAACCAATTACAAGTCAAAGAATATTTAAACCCACCTATAACCTGAAAGCCACCCCCTCATGCCCCCCCCCACTCAACGGGTTTGAAATGTCCCACCTTTTTTGGGCCCAATCAATGTATGCCTTCTATGTATTGATTTATGACTTTACCTATAATTCCTGTCTCCCTGAAATGTATAAAACCAAACTGCTACTCAGCCACAGTGAGTCCACTTGTTCGAGGCTTCTTGGGCATGGCTCTGGGCTATGACACTCAAATTGAATCTCTTTGCGGTTTATTCTAAGAATAAACCTCTTTAAATTATTTTACCAAGTTTGGCTTCTTTTCTGTTGATTAAAATGAAATGTTTGAAAATGACTTTATAGGACTTAAAGTTCACATTTCAAATAAAAATTCCTTCTAGGAATGTGAATCCTGAATTAAGAGTTATCTTTGCCTACTTCCTGTTGATAGAAATTTCTACATATCAGGCAGTTTATATTCCATTGTTAAGGAATTCTAGGTAACAACTTCTTTCTAATATTGACCCCAAATTTGACCTTCATTGCTATAAGGCTGGTGGCGGGCCCCCTTCCCCTCCCTAGATCAAAAAAGAAAAAGTTCACAAGACCAGACTCACTAAGGACAACTACCTGGCCCAACTGAGAACAACCACACATAGATGTCCATCTGGATAAGAAAGTTTTGGCTCCTGGATTCCACATATACCGCCAGCCCCTCCTATTTCTCAACCACCACCAAAGGTCACAATGGAAAAACCCCAGCTCTTCCCGCCAAAAGTCCTCAGACCACTCAAACAGTATAAAAGGCCTCACCCCCTTCAAATGGACACTACTTCTCGGTCGCCTCGCTCTTGGGACCCCCGAACCTTGCCCGGGAGCACTCAATAAAGCCATATTGTTTGGCCCTACTCTCTCTGTGTTTGTCTTTTCTTTTCGCCACTGCCAAAAACCTTACAATTGCCATCAATAATAAATTTGTAGCTATTTAAAAAAATATAATCTGTCTTACATACTAAAGATCTTTAAATGTTTGAAGATATTTGCCATTGCTTCAACATTTTCAATATTTGATTGATTTATTTCAAATGCCTGTGTCTTCTATTTTAAAATCATAGGACCCAGAGAAAAATATCATATTTTTCCATACTCATGTATGGCCATAATTCTTGGAAAACTATTTTTATGTATAAATACATATATATGTATTTATATATTATTATTATTATTGAATGTGTGAAGATATTATTTAGCATTTGAGGCTATTTATCCTATCACTGATTAGATTGAAGGCTGCTACACTTTGTTGATTCAGTCTATATCATCCTTGTCTTCTGTTAATTTTTGCTTCAGGCATTGGTTTTGCTTAAGACATCTTGTTTACTTGTAATTTTATAATGTATATGTGGGGTAAAACAAAGACTTCCAGATGTAATTAAATAACTAATATTCATTAAATTAATAACCTTAATTTTAAATTGAGCAAAGTCAATGAGTTATAGGATAAGGTTTTATTAAGTGGTTCTTAGAGTATGCACAAACATGGTGTTTTTTTAATAAATAACTAAGGTGACTTATAGTCTACCCATAGGCTGAGTACAGTATGCTGATGTATCATCTTATATAATAGGTAAAAATTCTTACTTCCTCTCTGATCACATATGTTGTAATTCCCTGTCCTACACAAATACCACTCATTTATTCAATAATATTTTTAATAATAAATCTTCAACTTATTTGAAAAATTCAATTTCAAAATCTTTTAAGTTACTACAAAGTAAAAACAAGAAATGTCGGAAACAATAAAAGAAAAATCAGGAGTACTGCAATTTTTTGTTTGTTTTTAACACTGTCATGACTTTATTTAAAACACCCTAGAGTAAAAATATAAAAGTCAAAGTTTTTTAAGGAGAAATTCTTGAGGAACTTACACTACATACATACTGCCATACAAAGAGCATTAAAATAGAACCAGGAACTTTTACAAAATGTAAAACCTTCCCTTACTATTTGCATGAAAATACTACCCACAAAGCTAAATAAGTTGTGTAAGTTATCTGGAGGTACTAAGTGTTGTTTTCAAACCAAAGAATTCTAATTTTAATTGTACAGTTAGATGATTGATAAAAGAGTCAATATATAAAGGCCAGGCGCAGTGGCTCACTCCTATAATCCTAGCACTCTGGGAGGCTGAGGTGGGAGGATTGCTCAAGGTCATGAGTTTGAAACCAGCCTGAGCAAGATTGAGACCCTGTCTCTACTAAAAATAGAAAGAAATTAACTGGCCAACTAAAGTATATATATATATATATATATATACATATATACACACACACACATATATATATATGTATATATAAAATTAGCGAGGCATGGTAGCACATGCCTGCAGTCCCAGCTACTTGGGAGGCTGAGGCAGAAGGATCACTTGAGCCCAGGAGGGCTTAAGGTTGCTGTGGTTGAGGTTGCTGTGAGCTAGACTAACACCACAGCATGCTAGCCCGGGCAATAGAGCGAGACTCTGTTTCAAAAAAAAAAGACTAAGTATATAGATTTGTTTTTAAAAATAAGTATTTTATAATCTGGCATAGTATGCAATAAATACTTTTAGGTACTAGAATATGGCATTTCAGTTGTTAAAATTAGAAAACAAATGTTAATTTTTTGGAGATTCCAATCCCCCCACTAAACTTATTCCAAATGTTTTATTTCAGTCTCTTGTGAAACTTTTTGAGTTTCTCCACAAATAACTCCATAATTTTTACTTTATAGTGCCAAGTCATACGTTTTAAACTAAAAGAGCAGCAACAACCATACTATACTCATACTTTTAAGTGTGTCCCAGTATGGAACCACAACTTCAATTCACTTGCTAACACTAACTTTTAAAAAACTTACAATTTATTCAAAACAAAGGGGAAAAAAAGAAAGAACAAAAGAAAGCAAAAGAAAGAGAGGAAGGAAGGAAGGAAGGAAGGAAGGAAGGAAGGAAGGAAGGAAGGAAGGAAGGAAGGAAGGAAGGAAGGAAGGAAGGAAGGAAGCTGGACAACTAAAAAATATATAGAAAAAATTAGCTTGGCATAGTGGCACATGCCTGTAGTTCCTCTGAGGCTGAGGCAGAAGGATTGCTTGAGCCCAGGAGTTTGAGGTTGCTGTGAGCTAGGCTGATACTATGGAACTCTACACTCTAGCCTGGGCAACAGAGTGACACTCTGTCTCAAAAAAAAAAAGGATAACCATCAGATCATTAAAGAAATTGTTGCTATTTTATATTATAGCTAACTAGACTTTCAGTTAATTTATAAATATTGAAAGAATGAAGTAATCTGTATTCATGTGCAGACAATATGATTATGCACATAGCAAATTAAAGAATAACATATACAAACATTAAAACTAATACTTTAATTTAGAAAGGTTGCAAAATAGAAGTCTTATATAAAAATAAATAATAATTCATATGCTATAAAGGAAAAATTGGTAAATAAAATGTAAAAATATTTAAAACAGCATTTATAAAAAAGTATTGAGGATCATATTAAATGAAAAGTGTACAAGACCAGTAAAATGAAAGCTACTAAATGTCGCTGACAAAAATTAAAAATTTAAATAAATGGAGATCTGTAACATGATCATGGACTTAAAAACTCAATATGAAGAGTTAGTGCTTTCCAAACTGAGCTATAGATTCACTATAGTTTCAATCAATATACTGAGGTCTTTTTTTCCCCACAGAAATAATGTTAATTTAAATTTACTGTTATGAAATGTAAAGGACCAAGAATAGCTAAAATGATCTTGAAAAAGAACAAAGGTGGATGACTTACTTGGCTTTATTACAAGTTTTTCTATACAATTCATACAGTTTAGTATCTACAAACAAATCAATTGATGGAACATAAGAGGAAGGTCAGAAATAGACATATGGTAGATTTTCTACAAACATGCCAAAACTATTTCCTGGAGAATAATACTCTTTTTCAGGAAATGTTGCTAAAATATTTTAAAAGTTGCATGGAAAGAATAAAAGAAAAAAATTCAACATCTATCACACATCAAACATAAAAATTTATTTAGGTTGGAGCCTAGACCTAAGTACCAGTTAATATATAAAGTTTCTTAAGGAATTTTAAAAAAATATCTTAATGGCCTTGATATGGGCAAAGTGTTTTTGTTTTTTCAGATAGAGTCTCACTATGTTGCCCAGGTCTGGAGTGTAGTGTCATGATTGTAGATTACTGCAGCCTGGAACTCCTGGGCTCAAGGGATCATCTTGCCTCAGCCTCCTGAGTAGGTAGGATCACAGGTAAATGCCACCAGGCATAGCTAGTTGTTTTTGTTTGTTTGTTTGTTTGTTTTGTTTTTGTAGAGACAGGATCTTGCTATGTTGCTCAGGCTGGTCTCAAACTCCTGGCCTCAAGTGTTCCTCGCTCTTCAGCCACACAAAGTGCTGTGATTACAGGTATAAGCCACTGTGCCTGATCCTTGCACACTGTTTTCTTGCATAAGACACCCACGAAAAATAAAAACTGCCCATCCAAAATCAGCAATCAGAAATTGAATTGAATGAAGAATGTGTAAGGAATATATGTCTGTGACAAATAAATAATATCTAGGATATATAACAAATTCTTATAACAAAATAATATAAACAAAATAAAACAAACAGCTAAATGTTAAAAAAAAGTGGACAAAAGACTTGTGCAAACATATTATAAAAGGAGATATTGTACAAATGAGCTGATAAAAAGTGCACTAAAAATAAATCATGGGAAAATGTTTACTCAAACTAAAATTAGATACCTCTTCACATTCACAAAAGGGCTAATATTATAAAACTTACCATGTTGACAAAAAGACATGTTGGCAAAGGTGTGGAGCAGGTGGAAATCTAAAATAATTTGGTGGCAATGTAAAAATGTGCAATCACATTGAAAAATTCTATTTTAGTCCACTTAAAAAGCAATCATCATGGACTAAACAATGAGGACACCCCCAGACACCATCTTTCCAATTGAAATTAAAATTTATGTTTACAACAACACCTCTGCAACATATTATAAAATAGCTTTGTTCATAATAGTCATAGAACTGGAAATAATCCAAATTTCTATTAGTCGCAGAATGGATAAATAAATGGGGTACATTCTATGATCAATAAGATTAATATGATTAATTTATTTGAAGTAATTAATAAGTAACAGATTATTTATACTCTCAATAGCATGAATGAATCTCAAAAAATGTTGAGCAAAAATAGTCAGGCACTAACAATATATATCCAGTATAATTTAATTCTATGTAATTCAAAATCAGGCAAACTTTATCATGGTAGAAAACCAGAGGAGTTGTATTTAGAGTTGAAGAGGGAGAATTGATTGGAAATATGAACAAAGGAATTTTCTGAGATGATAGAAGTGTTTTACATCTTGATTAAACAGTGGATTAGACAGGGGAATACATTTGTCAAAACCCGTTAAACCATATACTCAACTGTATTTAAAATATTTATCAATAAATGAGATATAAAATTAGTGATATTATAATTCTATAGCAATAAATTGGAATATTAGAATGGAAATTTTGAAATGTTAAGACTGCTGAAGTATTTATCTCATTTCCCCCCAAATTAGAGATAATGTATTAGTTTGAGCACTATTAAAAATAAAAAAGAGTACACATGGTAAAAACTTTTGAGAATAATTATTGAGGTTTGAAAGAGTTGATAAATGACTCTTTTTCAAGCTACCTATCATAGGATGGATCCAATTAAATGATAAATGCATATATCCAGGAAACAGACCCAAAGATCGCTTTCGTTAAAAATGCAAATTAGGTTAGTGACAACAATGGGCATTTGAATATGTCACCCTAAATTAAATGTCCATGCTTACTTAGTCACTGTCATTATTAATTAGCCAAATCCTAAAATGACTATATGGCCGACAGAAGAGGAGCATGCAATATGTCTTCAGGTAGAAGATTTTTCATAGAAGGACCAGGAGGAAAGAGGAAGTAAGTTAAAAAGGAAGGGAGACAGAAGAATGGAGGGAGAGATGGAGACAAGGAGGGAAAAATGAAAGGGGAGGAAAGAGGTAGCAGAGAGAGAAAGAGCAATAAATAAATTTTAGTATGGCTCAGTAACTGGAAAGACCATTGCTATTATAATTAGATATTCAAGTGATGTATTATTAGTGACCTACAAGTTGAGAATCAAAATAAATTTGAAATCTATCATATGTCTATCTTAATGTACTTTGATTAAATCTTTTTCCTCCATCTTTTCAATGATCATATGCTTAATATCAGCTATATACAAACAGTATAATCTGTTACATAACTTAGGCTCAAAAATAAATTTATATTATCTTAGGTAGCTCTTATTACTATGATCATATCAAGAGCTACCTAAGATAATATAAATCATACTTATGCCACATAGTAATTTGGCAGAAAGTCTGTATCTTTTATTTCTTTTAATTTTTTATGAGTATAAGTTAGTGGATTCTACATGAACCAGTGTTAGGGAATATAATGTGAAAGTACATTTCAGAAATCCCTTAACAAGTGTTAGGAAACAAACTTCAATCTTTTTGTTTTAGCTATCTTTTCTCATGAGAAATGGCTATGTTCAGAAGCTTGATAAAATATCTACCATTTCAAATTGGATACATTAATGTTCACTAGTTTTTAATGTGAATTTTAACAATATATCTATTATTGTTGCCTGTTTTAAAAATTATTTATTCATTTGTTCATTTAAAAAATTTATTAAGCACCTATCGTAAACCAAGAATTACTCTAATTGTTTAGGAAAAAGCAGAGACAAAGCAAAGTCTTTAAACTGACAAAACTTACTTTTTTAATAGGGAAGACTAAAATAAGAAAACTCAAATGTTCTGTAGTGTCAGATACTAACAAGTGATATGATGAAAGATTAAGTGGGGTAAGGGGTTCATAAGAGGGGTGTGACCTTTTGGAACAGTTAGTCAGGCATGACCTACCACCTCACAGGGAAAGAGAGGGGAGAAAAGGGGGCATCAGCCATTTAACCCATGATTTACCAGAACTATCAAAACTGGTAGCCCACAGAAATCTAGATTTTAAATGTGCTTATCTTGCCAAACAGATATTTCAAAATAAATTAAATATGAATGACTTTAGATTGGATGTACACTCTTCAGTTTACTATGGTACCACAATTCCCTGGTTTCTGAGGCTTGAGTGAAATCATATAGCTACTTTACCATCAGTCACTCATAGGCACTAAATTTGTTACATTGAGATATTAGACAAATAACTACTGCTTGGATACATAAAGCTGGGCTTGATATTAAATAAAACATAAGGAGTGTGAGAAGTAAAACAGATAGTAATGGAATTATGATTTAAAGTGAATGACTTTTGAAGAATTTTTTTCCCACCTGCATAATTAAGATATCCCTATTTTACATGCCCTATATTGTCAGCTGAATGTTCTTTCTGTCATTCATTTCTCTACACCTATTTTTATTGGTCCCTAATAATAGAAAGCCATTTCCATTCTGGAAGATGGCCTTGCCCCATATCTAAATAATTGGTGCCATGCAGCCAACTGAGACAGATTTTGACAGTTGTAATCTGGAAGCTCCACGATGATACTGGATTTGATAGTGGCTGGTAAATGAGGGTTACAATCCACCTTGAAAACACTATCGAAGGTGATACTGTTATCTGAAGAAAATTTCAGGATCTGAGTTATATGGAAAAATGATTCCTGAAACCATAGACATGTCTTGTGCTCTTAGTGCTTCATATTCTGTGGTTTCATTCTCTTATACATTATGTTGTATTAGTGAGATAAGCTCTTTGAGTCTTTTGAAGAGTGGTTGTGTTTTAGGTGTCCTTTCTCACTTCTGACTGTCACTATATTTTATTTAAATAGTGGGCCTGATCATGGTGCCAATTTCATTGTAAGTTATATGAATGTCTTTGGGTTAAAATAATCTCATGAATCAATGCCTATTCAAACTGTATTTTTATGTCCCAGAATTTTAACATTAGCTTTCATATCTATAACCATTTTTATGTAATCCTTCATATTATTTAACTTCCTTTTTATTTAATATGAAAAAGAATATTCACAATTACTTACCATAGCAACCACTGTAGAAGAAGAATCAAATGCCAAGACTGGCACAGAGTTCACAGTTGATGAAATCATGCCAAGCAGTTTGCAACATGACCCTGTGTAGTTATTTTAAGGCTTTTGTATCCTGATGAGACCAGTGAATGTACTAGGAGTGATTTGTTTTTAATCAGCACACATGAATATCATCGTCATCAATGACAACAATAACAACAAAAACCATCTTGAGTGATTCTGTATAGGACCAAATTCTACACTTGATGAAATATTTGATTCCATATTAAATATGGAATATTGATTGAATATTGATGTAAAATGCTACTGATGCTCACATTGTACATATACATACATGGACAATTGAATAGTGCATTGCAGTATACAAAAGAGAAAAATATTTAATCTGTATATACAAGTCTATTTTGAAAATCAGTACAGGTTGAGTATCCTTTGTCCTAAACACTTGGGACAAGAAATGTTTTCAATTTTGGATTTTTGTTTTTATTTCAGCATATTACAGGGGTACAAATGTTTAGGTTACATATATATGCTTTGCCCTGCCCGAGTCAGAGCTTTAAGCATGTCCAACCTGCAGACAGTGTGCATCACACCCATTAGATATGAATATACCCATCCCTCCTCACCCCTCCCACCTGCCTGACACCCAACGAATGTTACTACTATGTGTGCACATAAGTGTTGATCAATTAATACCAATTTGTTGGTGAGTACATGTGGTGCTTGTTTTTCCATTCTTGTGATACTTCACTTAGTAGAATGGGCTCAAGCCCTATCCAGGTTAATACAAGAGGTGCTATATCATCATTGTTTTTGTGGCTGAGTAGTACTCCATGGTATACATATACGACATTATTTTTTTAATCCACTCATGTATTGATGGGCACTTGGGTTGTTTCCATATCTTTGCAATTGTGAATTATGCTGATATAAACATTCTAGTGAAGATGTCTTTTTTATAGAATGTTTTTTTTTTCCTTTAGGTTTAGGTATTGGGATTTAGGTATTGGGATTTTTTTTCATTTAGGTATTGGGATGTTTTTTCCTTTAGGTTTAGGTATTGGGATTGCTGGATTAAATGGTAGTTCTACTTTTAGCTCTTTGAGGTATATCCACATTACTTTACATAGAAGTTGTACTAGTTTGCAGTCCCACCAGCAGTATATGAGTGTTTCTATCTGTTTACATCCACACCAACATTTGTTGTTTGGGGACATTTTGATAAAAGCCACTCTACTGGAGTTAAGTGATATCTCATTGTGGTTTTGATTTGCATTTTTCTGATGATTAGAGATGTTGAGCATTTTTTCATATGTTTGTTGGCCATAAGTCTCTTCTTTAGAAAAGTTTTTGTTCATGTCTTTTGCTCACTTCTTTATGGGATTATTTGATTTTTTCTTGCTGATTTTCCTGAGTTTCTATATAGAGTCTAGTTATCAGCCCTTTATTGGATGTGTAGCATGCAAATATTTTCTTCTATTCTGTAGGTTGTCTGTTTGCTCTCATGATAATTTCCTTGGCTGTGCAAAAGCTTTTTAATTTTATCAGGTCCTATTTATTTGTTTTTGTTATTGCTGTGATTACTGCTGGGGTCTGAATTCTTTCCCTAGGCCAATGTCTATAAGAGCATTTCAAACATTCTCTTCTAGAATTCTTATAGTTTAATGCCTTAGGTTTATGTCTATTATCTATAGTGAGTTGATTTTTATGAGAGGTGAGAGGTACAGATCATGTTTCAGTCTTCTATATGTGGCTATGCAATTTTCTCGGCACCATTTATTGAGTAAGGACTCTTTTCCCCAGTGTAGGTTTTTGTCTCTTTTGTCAAAGATTAAATGGCTTTATGAGGATGGTTTTATATCTGGGTTCTCAGTTATGTTCAACTGTTATATGTCTCTGTTCTTGTGCCAATCACATGCTGTTTTAGTTACTATAGCCTTGTAGTATAGCTTGAAGTCAGGTAAATGGATGCCTCCTAATTTGTTCTTTTTGCTTAAGATTGCTTTTGCTATACAAGGTCTTCTCTGGTGTTCTATACAAAGTGTAGAATTATTTTTTTCTAGATCTGAAAAAAATGATGTTGATATTTTAATAGGGGTTGCATTGAATCTTTAGATCACTTTGGGTACTCCAGACATTTTAACAATGTTGACTCTACCAATTCATCAGCATGGTATGGTTTCCACATGTTTATGTCTTCTGCTATTTCATTCTTCAGTGTTTCATAGTTCTCCCTGTAGAGGTCTTTCACCTCTTTAGTTAAATGTATTCGTAGGTATTTTATTTTCTTTGTTGCTATTGTAAAGGGTATTGAGTCAGTTTGACTGGTTGGTGTATGGGAATGCTACTGATTTCTGCACATTGATTTTGTAACCTGAGACTTTGCTGAATTTGTTTATCAGTTCTGGTAGTCTCATGGCAGAATCTTTGGGGTTTTCTAGTGATAAGACCATATCATGAGCAAAGAGCAATAGTTTGACCTCTTCTGACCTCATTTGGATGCCCTTCATTTCCTCTTGTTTGATTGGTCTGGCTGGGACTTTAGCACTATGTTGAATAGAAGTGGTGATAGAAGGCAACTTTGTCTGTTTCCATTTCTAAGTGGGAATGCTTTCAATTATTCCCCATTCAGTATGATGTTGTCTGTTGGTTTGTCATATATGGCTTTAATCATTTTTAGGTAAGTCCCATCTATGCCCTTTTTCGAGCGTTCTTATCATAAGGGTGCTGAATTTTGTCAAATTCTTTTTCTGTATCTATTAAGATGATATGGTCTTTACTTTTATTTATATGGTGAATTACATTTATAGATTATTTGAATATTTGCAAATACATAATGAAATCTTGGGGATAGAACTCAAGTCTAAAAATAAAATCCATTTATGTTTCATATAAACTTTATACACATAGCCTGATGAAAACTTTATTCAATATTTTTAATAGTGTTTTCCATCAAGCAAAGTTTGAATATATTGAATCATCAGGAAGCAAAGATGTTACTATTTCAGCCTCCCATGTGGACAGTCTGTGGTTTGACATAGTCATCATTTCTGACTCTGAATTTATATGCTACCAATAAGCAATCATTTTGTGTATTTATTCAAACATAAATAATTAATAATAACAAATATGACATATTATTAATACAGTTACAAAATAACATATTTAAGGTAACTAAGGAGCACAGTAGCATCATCAGAATACCTCCCTGAGCACTTAAACAAGAGCAAAAACAAACAACCACCTACAGTGATTTGATTAAAGTTTACTGTACACTGTAATTCTTTTAGGTCAGAAGAAACATCAAAGGCAGTTGAGGGACCAGGAGGTGAGTCCTCTAGGGTTGAGGAGGCATTCTCCTGGATGACTTTTGTAAGTGTTTACTCCAGAGTCATCTGCTTCATTAACAACTCTTTTTAAGTCTCTCTATAATTTTATAAGTTGACATGATTTCTTGTTCTGTTATGAATACATGCTGCTCTTGTTCTTCAATAAGTCCATCACATATTTTCACTATATTTTCCTCAGGCACTTTTACTGCAATGTTAGCAACATTATCTTCATTATCACTATTATCATGATCAACTTGATTCAGAACCATTTTGGTTATTTCACCATTGGCCAATGAATGAATAACTGAAGTTTCATTATGAATGCTGAAAATTTCTTCAATATCTGCTTCTTCCAGCTTACTGAAAGATTCTGAAGGTATGTTTTTCACATATATAAAGAGGTCAGACATCATTTTTTCTTACTTGACATGCAGAATCCTTCAAAGGCACCACCTTGTTCATCATCATCACTGAACATAGTCACAGGGAAGAGGTTGTGCCAAGCATGCATATTGTGTCTTTAGTCACTGTGTTCCATGAATTGGCAAAGCATATACAGATAAAATCCTTTATGTTGAACTCCTTTTGAAAACCTCCCACATCCATGCTTCTGTTTGCTACTGCCAATATGCTATTCAAGAAAGTGTTTTTATATTTACTATTCCTTGATCTAAGGATATCCTGGTCATTTGGCTGAATTAATGAAGTCATATATTTAGGAAAGTCCATGGCATAAAAATTATTTTTGATGAGAACTTCAGCTGGAGGATGAGCACAACAGTTGTCAAGGAATAACAAAATCTTGCAGATGGTATCCAGTCTAGCGTCCCTGCTCTGGGCACAATCTGCTGGTGATCCATGCCTTTTTGTTAGCATAATAACAAACTGCTGAGAAATTAACTCCTGAAAAACTGTGAGGACACAAGCTTTTGGTTATCACAAGTTTTTGCTTGTTGGTGCCTACTACATTAGCATATCCCAGCAGTTACTCTGTTCTGAGCATTCTGAATTCCTTTAGGGATTGTCTCAGCAATTATAGTCAAGGTCTTTCTTGGGCAATAGCACTGAAATAGAAATGTTTCATTAGCATTACAGGACTTCTGGTGTCAGATTTTCATCAGCAACGATCCTGACAATCTTTCCAATAAAGTTCTCACTGCTTCATGATCAGCAGATGTTTTATTACCACAATCTTAAAAATAAGTTAATACTATGTCTTCTTAAATTTCTGAAACTAGCTTTTTAAATATTCAGTTTCCTTCAATTTTTAGTTTCTTGTGGTAGATATTTGTTATTTCCTGATCAGCATACCATTAAGTGGTATGTGTTTACTGCAATACTAATGGATCCACTCTTTCAATGCACAATCAAGATCATCATTATTAGCTTTTTGCAGTGTTTTTCTATTTTTCATCAACTTCTGTTTATCACTTTCAGCATAGAACTCCAACAGTCTATCCTGTTTCTTCAGGTTATATATGGTGGTCATTCTAACACCATACTCTTCTGTAAGATATTTATCACTTATGCCACTGTCCAGTTTCCCCAACAATTTGGGGAAACTGCCCTATAGATAAAAATAAATATTTTCTCTTTTTCTTTTTACTGTTCCCCACAGGGATATGTATAGACCTTTTTGAAATTTTTAACAATATATTTACAGTACAGAGCAGAGAATAAGCAAAAAACAAACAAACAAACAAACAAAACAAACAAACAAACAAACGAACAAACTGCACAATGAGGAACATATGCAGGTATTGGATTCATTGAAGCATTGTGGGGAACCTGTCATTGGTGTGTCAAGCCTGTATATGGCCATTTTATTACTCTTTGTGGGTGTACTTGTATGGGGAAATCTGGGTGTTCATGAGAAAGATATGTCATAGCTGAAGGGGGCTGGGAGGACCATTTTATCTGGTGGGAATGCTAAATAAACTGTGTGTTGTGTATGAATTCTGACTAAGAGCTGTCATGTCAGGCTAGGTGTGAAATTTTCCACTTGTGGCAACATAGTGCTCAAAAAGTTTCAGATTTTTGAGAATTTCAAATTTGAGATTTTCATATTAGAAATGTTCAACCTGTAATGGTTAGATCATTTTAGAAGGAAAATGATTAAAATTTTTATCAACTCAATAAATAAGTGACAATAACTTTATATTATCCCTATATGTAAATGTCCATGCTTTCAATGTATTTTGTCTTTCAATTACTTTGTCCTGTTTGCAATAACTTCTTCATTTAAATTACCTTTGAAATCTTATATTTTTCTATAAATCCATGTAGCTAACTAGAAGCAGGATAATTATGCCTCCTGGTTGCATCTTGCCTCAAGAGGCAACTACCTTTGTGCCTTCCTTTTTTTCCCCTTCACTGAAACAAATAAACTGTATGTGTGCGTGTGTGTGTGTGTACACATACATATATATACACATACATATTTGTATCAGGCTTTGGATTAGGCTCTGAAAAAGCATCAGTAAGGAAAAGATACACAGTCCCTTTATCTTCATGGGACTTGAAATCTTCTAGGGGAGATAAACACTGGACAATCACATAATCAACATATTACAGTTGTGATGGTTACAGTTCTCACTATTACCTAACAAGCTGTCTGTTCATTTTCTGATTTTTGTTTTTTGGGTAATTGGTACATATTGCTTTCTTAATTATAATGATTTTACAAAGGAAAAGCCAAGTGAATAAATACATAAGGGCGATAATTCATTGAATAAAAGCAACTATGTAATCTGTGAAAATATGCTGTAACTGGAAGAGAAAGAAAGAAACATTTAATCAAACCCCCAAATATTTATTTAGAAGGAGGGAATTAGAGAGAGTAGAAATAATATGTGGTAACAGTCCTCAAACTTTTTGGCACCTGGGACTGGTTTCATGGAAGACAGTTTTTCTATGGACCAGAGGTTGCGGGGAGGGTTTTGGGATGATTCAGGCTCATTATATTAATATTTATTGTGCAGTCAAACCTCTCTGCGAATGATAATTTGTATTTGCAGCCACTCCCCAGTGCTAGCATCACCACCTCAGTACCACCTCAGTGCCAACTCAACACCACCTCAGATCCACCTCAGATCATCAGGCATTAGATTCTCATAAGGAGTACACGTCCTAGCTCCCTGGCATGCACAGTCTACAGTAGGGTTTGTGCTCCTATGAGAATCCAATGGCTCCACTGATCTGACAGGACGTGGGACTTATGTGATGCTGCGAGTGATGGGGAGCGGCTGTAAATACAGATGAAGCTTCACTGGTTGGCTACTACTCACTTCCTGCTGTGTGGCCTGGTCCCTAACAGCCCATGGGCTGGTACTGGTCCAGCAGATACATGGGAAATGGACAGAAGGATAGAGTATTTATGTTTATACCTCTCTATTTAGAAATAAGAAAACAATGATAATAGTTCTGAGAAAATATTGCCTTACCTGTAAGTGAAAACAATGAAACAAAATTCTAAAAACAAAGTAACAGCTAGATACTGGCATGAAATGCATGCATAAAAGCATGTTCAAAGGGGATCTTTCCAGATATGATTTTGTGCTCTGGTTGAATACTCATTATTTTTCTTATGCTGATGAGAAGGGATCTTTAAATAGATATAGCCTCCAGTGAAAGATTGAAATTGTGCTTTACAACATCCACAAATAAAGGGCCAGAGACTCGCATATACCCTCTGCACATTTCTCCCTTATACCAACTAATTCTTGTAGAGGATTTGCCTATAGAATAAATAAACAGAGATGGAAAAATACAGTGTTTTTCTTCAACTTTGGTATTCTCATTCTAGTCAGTATATATCCAAAGGATATCTGTGGCTTTATGTATTTATGATAAGTCGGTCATTCATGAGTTCAAGTATTTTTCTTCTTTTCTTTTCTTTCTTTCTTTCTTTCTTTCTTTCTTTCTTTCTTTCTTTCTTTCTTTCTTTCTTTCTTTCTTTCTTTCTTTCTTTCCTTTCTTCCTTCCTTCCTTCCTTCCTTCCTTCCTTCCTTCCTTCCTTCTTTCTTTTTTTTTTTTGAGACAGAGTCTCATTCTGTTGCCTGGACTAGAGTGCCTAGCTCACAACAACCTCAAACTCCTGGGCTCAAGCAATCCTCCTGCCTTAGCAGGAGAGTAGTTGGGACTATAGGCATGTGCCACCATGCCCAGCTAATTTTTTCTATATATATTTCTTAGTTACCCAGATAATTTTCTTTCTATTTTTAGTAGAGATGGGGTCTCACTATTGCTCGGGCTGGTCTTGAACTCCTGAGCTCAAATGATCCACCCACCTTGGCATCTCAGAGTTCTAGGATTATAGGCGTGAGCCACCACCCCCAGCTTCAAAGTATTTTTCTTTTATCTTCATTACCTACTTATGATAATATTAGATTCATATATATCTACTAAAAACAATAATAGAATTTGACTTGAATATGATACCTTTATGTACACTATGACTAACTCAACTAAGTAGACAAATTACCAGAGTCAGAAGCTACAAAAATATAAGTTTGGCTATTCCTTTACTTCAGAAACACACTCACACACATAGAGAAATACACAAATAATGTATTACCACTCTGTATTCTGGACCCCAATGTTGTCCTAATTTTTATGATATTACAACTATTAAATATGTTATTCACTTTTTAAAAATAAGAATTTTCTGGCTCCACTCAAACATTCTGAACCAGAGTTTTTTGGAGTGTGAATGGTGTTGCTATGCACCAGTTATGATATTTCTGTTTATGCTTGAAAAGTGTGAATACAGTAACTAGAAGAAAGATACCCTGTGTATTTCTGTGAAATATACAGTGTTATAATGTTATTGGGAAAGGTATTGCATTTAGCCAGCACATTATGGTAAATAAGCATCATGGTAGGCAGAGTGATGGTCCTTCAGTGATATCTATGACCTAATCCCCAGAGCATAGATTATTTTATATGGAAAAAGAAACTTTGCACATGTGTTTAAATTAAGAATCTTGACATGGAGAGATTTTCATGGATCATCCAAGTATGCTCAATGTCATCACAGAGGTCCTTAAATGTGGCAGTGGTAGGGCATTGACAGAGATAAGAGTGATGTGAGAAGGACTCTACTTTTCTAGTTTTGAAGACATTTCTGCCTTCTGACTTCTAGAAATGAAAGATAGTCTATTTGTGTTGTTTTAAGCCACTGAATTTGTGGCAACTTGTTACAGTAGCACAGAAAATTAATATTATATAAACAGAGACTTCTCTATCAGACAAATTTGAATAATATTTTAGCTATTAATTAACTGTGTGAATTGGCATGTCTAAGTCCTATTCCTAGAACCTACCCCATACATTTTTTAGTTAGGATTCTGTTGAAAATTTTGAGCATAATGATAGGTCCATGTAATCTTTCAATAGAAATTATCTATTTGTTATTATTAGCATAAATGTAGGGATTAGAAAAGTTTCAGGTAATGCTATTTAGTTGAGTTTCTGCAGTATGGTATATAATCCTACCACAGTTTAAGACATAAATAGGGAAAACCACATGTACTTGTAAATCATTCATTCACAATCTGCAGGAAATAAACAATTAAAGGATGATAATGCAGTACTACATAAATATTTACATATCCTGAGTGATCAGTTTTCTACACTGGGCACTGTTAACTGGCGAAATGCTTTACTTATTCACCAGATATTAATGAGCACTTACTGTGTAAATGCCTGGGCAATTTTAAATGCCAGTGAATTAAAGAGACAAAATTACTGCCCTCCTGGAGTTCATATTTTGGGCAACAATACAAGCAATAAACAAATAAACATAATATCAGGCAACAGTAAATGTTATGAAGAAAAATACAGCAGTGGAAGAGGAAAAAATAATATAGGGGTGAAATTTTAGAAATAGTTGTTGAGAAAGCTTTCTCTGAGGAGATGCCATGGCAGTGATTAGAAATGGCCCCAAGAAGATAGTACCTACTACCTACGGTAGTAGGTCCAGGTTAGGTTACATAAAATATTTGTGCTACCCAAACTTCATTGTAATAGACACCAGACCTCTGAACCTTGCAATTTCTAGTAGCTTCCCAGTGACTCCAGAACTTAAGTACTGCCTGTGTTAGCTGAGGTGGAAATTATTATGAGGGCCTATGCTTGCTGTATCTATCAAATGTTTGTTACAGAGAAAACTACAAGTATATAAACAGGTTGGTTTTTCTTGGAAAGCAGAAAGTTGAGCATTAATACACAAATTTTTATTAGAGGAACAAAGAGAAACAGGAATATAAGTTTAATCCATTCACCAAACTCCACCCCAGACTCCCACCTTCTATGGTCAAAATTCATTACCTACCTATTAAAGCTTACACTGCTGGGTGAAGTGTACTTTAAAAAATTTTTTTAGCTTCATCATTCAGTTTTTCCTTTATGTGTATCCTAATTTCTAGCTTCAGCAAACCATTATGAAGTCTTCAAATATACCATTCTCCCTAAATCATATTCTTATATTTTTGGTGCTTTTACTCATAGCGAGGCTCTTCATAGAATTACTTTTTCCTATACCTTATAAAAGTGTGAAATATTTTTTCTTTAAAGAATTTTAGTAGATAGATCTTGAAGAACAGTATGGTGTTGACCTTCAACCATCTGCAGTTAAATAAAGGTAACAAAAACAATCCCAATAATTACCAAATCAACTTTTTCAAAACTCTAGAGGGTACTTAAAGCCTTGCAATAATCAGAGTAATGTATATTCAAGGAAAACTGCTAAACCTTTGTTAGAACAGGGAGTTTTGTGGCTTTTGACTTTCCATGCTCTTTTATCCTTCTTATAACCCTTTCCACAGCTCCAAGGTACTTTTGAAAACCAGCAATCATGCAACTGGAGGACGTAGGAGTTCCTTGTAAAAGTCTATCCACAGAACATTGTCATTATTCTACTCTTACAGCTCCTTGGAAAAGCCCCATTTTTAGGATAGTGTCATTATTTGAAATGACAGAGTTTGTTCTCCAAGAAAATTCCCTATCTCCTGGTTGTTTGTAAAAAATTAGGGGCAAGTGTTTAACATTGTAGCTGCCTGAAGCTCAATCCATCTGGAGCACATAAGTGCCTTTACAAAAACTTAAAATGAATATCTGGATAATGAGGTGTTGATAGGGAGTTTTGATTTGTTCTGAAATATTCATGGGAACCTATAAAGTTGTGCACACATGTATGCGTACGCACATACCCAGAAAAGATACGAGAAAGCCTCATTTAATCACCCCTGGCTGACCTTGAAGCAGAGCTGTAATCTTAAGAATTGAAGGTATACCCCAATACACACATATTGTTTCTCAGCAAATGAGTATTTGCTTGTCTAAAAAAGTCTTTATTTCTCTCTCATATAAGAAACTTAGTTTTACAGAATACAAAATTCTACGCTGGCCATTATTCTGTTTAAGAAAACTGAAGACGGGTCTCCAATCCCTTCTGGCTTGTACAGCCTCAGTTGAGAAGACTGCAGTTATCCTGATGGGTTTTCCTTTGTAAGTTACCCAATATTTTCACCTTATGGGTCTCAAGAGTTCCTCTGTTGCATTAAATTTGGCTAGTTTGACTGTGTGTCATTGAGATTGCCTCTTTGCAATGAATCTCACAGGTGTTCATTGAGCATCTGGTACCTGGATATCTAAATTGCTAGCAATACCAGGAGAGTTTTTCTCAATTATTCCCTATAGTAGGTTTTTTAACCCTGTGTATTTTCTTCTTCTCCCTCTGGGATGCCTATAATTCTTATGATTGGCCTCTTTACATAATTCCATATTTCTTATAGGCTTTGTTCCTTCCTCTTAACTCAGTATTTTTTATCTTTGACTAACTCGTTTAATTCAAAGGTGTTTTCTTCAAGCTCTGAAATTCTTTCTTGGTCTAGTCTACCCTTAAGGCTTGCCACTGTGTTTAGTATTGCCTTGAAATTTTCATTTCTAGAAGTTCTATTTGATTTTTTTAATATTAACAATTTGATTTCTCTAGTGAATTTTTTATCCATTTCCTGAATTTTTTAAGGTTTCTTTGTGTTGGTTTTTCATTTGCTCTTGTATTTCATTGAGCTTACTTACAATCCATATGTGGAATTCTTTATCTCTCATTTCAATATTCTGATTTAAGTTGGTTGCTAGAGAACTGGTGCTCCCTTTTGGGGGTGATCTTTTGCTCTGAATTTTCATACTTCTGGAGTTCTTTTGCTGATTTCTTCTTATTTGGAGCAGCTGTTGCTTCTCATTTTTAGATTGTCTTTTGTTTAGAAAGGGCTTTTTCTCCTTGACTGATTCATATGGGTATGTTTGCAGCATATGTTGTGTAATAACCTTTGGCTTTGCTTGTGGGTGCTTGGATGGCAATCTAGGGTCTGGATGGATGACATAATTATAGATGTCCTTGGTGTGATGGTTTTCTCAGTTACTAGTTGTTTGTAGGCTGTAAGAATGGTAAGCTGTTTGCATGGGCAGATTCCCTAACTCTTTTTGATGAAGGAGGATGGAGGTCTTTGAAATCCTTTCTCTTTCCCCAGCCCTGTGGTCTCCATGTCATGAAGGAGCATGCTGTTCCCAAGTTGCCCAAACGAGTTCTTTGTCCCTATGCCTCAGGATGTACCCCATTCTGATGGCACCACTGGGCAAGCTGCACCATAGTGGGCTGGCAATCAGGAAGCTCACAGTCTGAGCACTCCTCGGTCCACTGCAGAACCCCGGTAGGACAGGTCTGAGCCCCACTCTCTGTGGAAGCCTCCACATGACTGCTCAATTGTCTCTCTCAGCAGCTATGAGTGTGGGAAGGGAAGGGAGAAAGAGTCTGAATGGACGTGACCTAGCACTCTGGTCCTGTCCATCCCTCACTCTGGGAGGTCACCTGCCCAGAATACTCACATGCTAGAGTCACACAGATCTCCCAGACTCACTGGACCCCTGTGGCTCCTACAATCTGAGCCAGAGTTGAGCTATGTCTGTGTGGGAGCAAACAAGATGAAACCTGAGGAAATGAAGCTCCCTGGGGAGGACAAAGGTGCACAGTGGGTAGTGAGGCAATATGGCACCTGCCATCCTGGCTCTGGTCTGTGGAGATGTGAGGCGCCCCAGGAGGGCTGGGAGCCCGGTGCCCTGTTCACAAGAGGCTCCCAGCTCAGTGGCAGCAGCAGTGTCTGGGCTCTTGTGGGCATAAAGTCTCTCCAATAGCTCAGGAACCTGCCAACTGTCAGAGATGTGAGGGAGGGAGAAAAGAACCACTCCGTCTACCCTTCTCACTAGACTCCAAGCCTCTCAGGGGTGAATCTCTGTTGATTTCTTGCTACTTCCTGTTCTACTCCTCAACTTCTTCCCATGGAGTCTCCTGAAGATTCTGGCACCTTTCCCTCGGATCCACACCCAATCTCTGTTTATCTATTTGTCCTTTTAATTCTCTTTTATCTACAGTTTCTCCTACTTACTGAAACACTCTGGCAGCTGGTGTCTATGGTCAGCCATCTTTATCACCCCCATACAGCACCTTTTAAAATAAGAAGTGCGTAAACAAAACTACAAGAGTTATTAGAAAACACTTTAAGATGAATAAAAATGAAAACACTACATACCAACATTATAGGACACAAATAAAACAGTGCAAGAAGGAAATGTATAAGTACAAATATAAGTATATTTAAAAGAAAAGAGCAATCTATTAACTCAATAAGCCAACTTTCATAATAAGACACTATAATAAGAAGCACAAACTAATTTCTTGCATCAAAGCTAGCAAAAAGAAGACAATAGTAAAGAATAGAATAAGAATTAATTAAGTGGGGAATAATAAAATAATAGAGAAAATCACCAAAAGCAAAGGTTTTTTATATCATTGAAAAATTCCAAACCTTTAGCTCCATTGACCAAGAAAGACAAGAGAATACTCAAAATTAACAAAATCAAGAATAAAAAGGTAGTATCATGTTCAAACATGTTTAAAAAAATTATACTGAATACTGTGAATAACACACTAGATAATTTAGATGGCATAGATACGTTTCTAAGAAAAAAAAAAAACTATAGTGACTGAGTACGGTGGCTCACACTTGTAATCCTAGCACTCTGGGAGGCTGAGACGGGAGGATTGCTCAAGGTCAGGAGTTTAAGACCAGCCTGAGCAAGAGTGAGACCCTGTCTCTACTAAATATAGAAAGAAATTAATTGGTCAACTAAAAATATATAGAAAAAATTAGCTGGGCATAGTGGTGCATGCCTATAGTCCCAGCTATTTGGGAGGCTGAGACAGAAGGATGGTTTGAGACCAGGAGTTTGAGATTGCTGTGAGCTAGGCTGATGCCATGGCACTCTAGCCTGGGCAACAGAGTGAGACTCTGCCTCAGGAAAACAAACAAACAAACAAACACAACTATAGTGACTCAAGTAAGAAAATCTAAATAGATTTGTAACAAGTAAAATGTTCAATTAATAGTCAAAAAACTTTCCACACAGAAAAATCAGGCTCAAATAAGTTTACTGTTGAATTTATATCAAACATTTGAGAAATATCTAATAAAAAATTCAGAAATTTATTCATAAAATAGAAGATGAAGGAACATCTCTATGTTATACTATGAGGCAATTATCACCCTGATACAAAACCAAATAAAGACATTGCAAGAAGACCTGAAACATATTAAAAATCTATATACACCATAAAAAGGGAAATTTATCCCAGGCATGCAAGCTTGGTCCAACATTTGTAAATCAATTAATGTAAATAAACCGTATTTCAAAAATAAAGGAAAAAATTACATGATTATATCTATAGTTGTGGAATAAACATCTAGACAATGCCAACCTCCATTCATGAAGCAAATATACACAACACATTTGGAATATATGGAAACTTCCTCCCACTAAAAAATGTCATCTGCTGAAACCTTCAATGAACATCATACTTAATTGGAAAAGTATAAAAACTTTCTCTTCGAGATCCATCAGAAGACAAGGATGTCTACTCTTGCCACAACAATTCAACATCACTTGAGATTTTAACCAGGATATTAATCAAGGAAAAAAAAAGAAATAAAAGCTGTCCAGAGTGGAAAGGAATAAGTAAATGTCTTTCAATTTGTAGAGTCCATGATCTTGTATCTAGAAAATCCTAAGGAGTACACTACAAACTGTTAAACCTTATACACAAGTTCACCATTGCTGCAAAATACGCAATCAATATTTAAAATTAATTGAATTCCCACACATCATAAATGAAATATCCAAAAAATGTGACAACAATCCCATTTACAACATTGTAAACAAGAATAAAATAATCAGGAAAAATTTAAGAAAGTAAGTGTAAGTAAGACTTGTCTGCTAGCTACATAACATTATTGAAAGAAATTAAACAGGATCTAAGTAAATACACAAATATTCTAGATTCATGGAACAGAAGACTTAAGAAGTTAGGTAGGTTTTTACTTCTTTCATTCTTATCTTTACTCCTTTCTTGATTTTCAATGACTTTTACTTCTTTCTGTGCTTCATACTTCATTCATGTATGCCCATCAATTAGTTCCAAATTATTACAGAGTACAAGTGGTGTTTGTTTTTCCATTCTTGAGACACTTCACTTAGGATAATAGTCTCCAGTTCCATTCGAATTGCTACAAAAGACATTAATTCATTTCTTTTTATGGCTGAGTAGTACTCCATGGTATATATAATTTTAATATTTATTACAAAGAGAAAATAATCAAGACTGTGTGGTACTGGCATAAAGATGGACATATAGATCAAGTGGATAGAAATGAGATTCCACAAATAAACCCTTACATTTATGGTCAATTAAGTTTGACAAGGGATTCAAGAAAACTTGATAGAGACATAATGATCTTTTCAGCAAATGGTACTAGGATAACTGAATGTCCACATAAGAGAATAAATGAAATTGGACTCCCTCATTACATTACACACACAAAATAGCCCAAAATAGATTATAAGCCAAAATGTAAAAGCTAAATCTCTAAAATTCTTAGAAGAGAACATATCAGTAATTTTGTGGCCTTGTATTAGGCAATGATTTTTTTAGATATGATGCCAAAAGTACAAGGGATGAAAGAAAGAGATAGATAAATCGCACATCATCAAAATGAAAAAAACATTGTGCTGCTAATCATACCATCGAGAAAGTAAAAATCCAGTCCACAAAAGGGGAGAAAAACTTTGGTAAATCCATTATATGATAAAGAACTCATATCCAGAATATATAAGGAACTTTACAACTCAGTAATAAAAAGGTAAATTCCTCAATTAAAAATAGGTAGCACATTTGAATAAATATTTATCCAAAGTAGATATACAAATAACTAATAAGCACATGAAAAGATGCTCAGCATTATTAGGTACATGCAAACCAAAACTACCAGATATCACTTCATACCCACTCAAATGTCTGTAATAAAAAAAGACAATAACACATGTCACCAAGGAATATTGAGAAATTGGAACAAATACATTTATTATACAACTGTCAAATGGTACAGCCACTATGGTAAACAGTTTTGACAGTTCCTCTTAGAACACTCCTTGCAATTCCTAGCAATTCCACTCCTAGGTATATACCTAAAAGAATTGAAAACAAGTGTTCAAACAAAAACCTGTACACAAATGCTGATAGCAGCACTATTCCCGATAGCCAACCAGTAGAAACAGCCAACTTAAATATAGAAAATATATTTATACAATGGAATATTATTTGTTCATAAAAATTAAGCATTAATGCATGGTACAACATGGATGAATGTTAAAAAGGTCGAACCTCACCTACAGACACCACCTACCAGTTCAGAAACTAAACAAGGCATGTGAATACCCAAACAAAAACCTAAAGGAAAGAAACAACAACTGATTGACATGGGAAGAAATCAGCGAAAGAACTCCAGAAATATGAAGAACCAAACGGAAACCACACCCCCAAAGAGGAGCACCAGCCCCTTAGAAATGGACACCAACCAAAATCAGGCAACCAAAATGACAGAAGAGGAATTCTGAATGTGGATCATAAGAAAATTCAACGACCTGCAAGAACAACTCAATAACCAACACAAAGAAACCACAAAAAGCCTCCAGGACCTGGAACAAAAGTTAACTAAAGAAATTCATGCAATGAAGAAAAGTTTAACCAAACTCCTAGAAATGAAGAATCAACTCAGGGAACTACAAAATTTAGTGGAAAGTCTCAAGAACAGGGTAGATCAAACAGAAGAAAGAATCTCAGAGGTTGAAGATAACACCTTCCAATTAAATAAATCAGTCATGGAGATAGAGCAGAGAAACAAGAGAAAAGAGCAAAGCCTACAAGAGATGTGAGATTATGTGAAGAAACCTAATGTGAGGGTCATAGGGTTGCCAGAAGGGGAAGAAGACAACACTCAAGGGTTGGACAAGCTATTTGAAGATATAATAGAGGAAAATTTCCCAGGTCTTTCTCAAAATCTCGATATACAAGGTCAAGAAGCTCAGAGGACTCCTGGGAGATTCAATGCAAACAGGAAGACATCACGACATGCAGTCATCAGACTGACCAAAATATCATCTAAAGAGGCCCTTCTAAGAGCTGTAAGACGAAAGAAGCAAGTAACATACAGGGGAAAGCCAATTGGAATAAACCAGACTTCTCTACTGAAACTTAACAAGCAAGGAGAGACTGGGCCCCCCTTCTCACTCTTCTGAAACAGACAATGCCCAGCCTGTAATATTATTCCCTCAAAACTAAGTTTTGTATATGAATGAGAAATCAAGACATTCTCAGATAAGCAAAGACTGAGGGAATTCACCAAGACAAGACCAGCCCTTCAAGAAGTACTCAAAACAGTGTTACCCACAGATCAACACAATAAACACTCACAAATGTAAATCTACTCAAAGCTAAAAATCAAAGCCCAGACACTACAATGGTTCAAGAGAGAAAATAAAGCAACAAAGTTCAACCCAACATAATGAACAGAAATCTTCCCCACCTATCAGTTATCTCAATAAATGTGAATGGCTTGAACTCCCCAATCAAGAGACATAGGCTGGCTGAATGGATAAAAAAACACAAGCCAAGTATCTGCTGCCTTCAGGAAACACATCTAACCTGCAAGGGCATTGGCCTAGGCAAAGAATTTATGAAGAAGACCCAAAAGGCAATCACAACAGCAACAAAAATAAACAAATGGGACCTAATGAAATTAAAAAGCTTCTGCACAGCCAAAGAAACTGTCAAGAGAGCAAACAGACAACCCATAGAATGGGAGAAAATTTTTGCAAGCTACACATCTGATAAAGGGCTGATAACTAGAATCTATTTAGAACTCAGGAAAATCAGCAAGAAAAAAATCAAACAACCCTATCAAAAAATGGGCAAAGGACATGAATAGAAACTTCTCAAAAGAAGACAGAATAATGGCCAACAAACATATGAAAAAATGTTCAACATCTCTAATCATCAGGGAAATGCAAATCAAAACCACAATGAGATATTACTTAACTCCAGTGAGAATGGCCTTTATCAAAAAGTCCCCAAACAACAAATGCTGGCATGGATGTGGAGAGAGAGGAACACTCCTACACTGCTGGTGGGACTGCAAACTAGTTCAACCTCTGTGGAAAGCAATATGGAG
>VSMD01070784.1:0-62535 GCA_008750895.1 Mirza zaza
TATCTATCTATCTATCTATCTATCTATCATTTGAAAAATACTAGTTGTACCAAGACATGTACCTTAATTTAGTTCTGTTTTACTTTTATTTTTTGTTAGTCAATCAATAATCTTCACTGTGTGTGGAACACTATACTGGGCACTTAGGAAGTTACAAAATATATATTGTAGAAGACATAGCTTATAATGAGATTTAAAAAACCATTTAGTCATCTTCATATTCCTTGGAAAAATTAAATTTTATGAAGCATTAACATCTTTATAAAAATGAATTTACATGCAAATATATATTTTTAGGTAAATATATAAGGAGGTAGTTACGTGCCTAATATTCGATACTGGTTAAAAATGTTATAATTACCCAAATCATAAGAGAATACATCCTCAATATAAAAGATTTAATATAATGTCAAAAAAGAAATACAAGCTAAAATAAGAAAATTTCTCTTTTACCCCCCAACTCCTTATTTTCTATTTATTTCCCCTAAAATAACCTGAAAAGCACTATTAATAGCTTAGGTAGGTTTCATTTATTACATTTTTAATGCACTTATATTTCCACATGTATGTATTTTCTATATCTTGCTTCTTTCACTCAGCAAAATTTGCTTTGCAGATCTTTCAAAGTTAGTACAAAATGGATTTATTCCATTCTGATAATGCTAAATTATTTGGTGTTAAACATTTGTTAAATTTAACCTAGTTGCATATTTTGTCAATAGGCATATATGAACAATGTTTTATTTTCTAGACTAATTTATATTTCATCATTTCATCATATTTCATTTTCTTGGCAAAGTACTAAGATGACCTTATTTCGAGAATATTTACTACTTGAGATACTGATTGATATACAATGTATTTTTTCATATTATATTGTTTTAATACAATAGTAAATGGTATTGTTAATTTATTGCCAACTTTTTAAGATGCAAAGTGAATTATGGATCCTGTTTTTCTAATTATATAGCAGAATCAACCCTTCATGCAGAAGGATCGCTTTTTCTTCCTTTTGTCTAACTCCACCACTATGTATGTTGTGTTATTTGAGAATTGAATGTTTCTAGGCAGGGGGTTAAAAAAGAGAATACTTCTTAAGTAATCACTAATATATTTACAGAAAGCTAGAAATATTTCAAGGAATAACTACCACAAAAGAGAATATTTTGGTTGTTGTTTGTCTCAAATTCATTTATCTCACTTTATTTGGATAAACCATGACCAATCTAACTGGATGTCACTTTAATAGAAAATTAAGCATTTACAATTCAGAAAGTATATGTCTTTTAATATATATTCCTAGTGTCCACTAACCTTCTCCTTTAACAAGTACATTGCAACAGTATGTGTTCATGTCAGAAAACTCAATCAAAATTTGTAATTTTTTAAAGCAGGTAACAAGCCTAATCGAGGATAAAAAGTCATGCTCTCTAGCCCTGAAATGGAGTTTTCTATGCTAAAAGTGTACAACCCGAGTGCTAATGGCCAGAGACTAGGAATATTCCAAACTGTATTATTCCGAAAGGCTGACTCAAGGAGGTCACCAGCCATAGAAACAAAAAGGAAGGGCACGATTGATTCTCATTTATAAAATGCAAGCATATCATGCCCACTGATCTAGATTTAGATCCAGGCTACAAAGTATTTTATGTGAAGAAATTATTAAATTTGCACATTAGCCTACTTTTAAGTCATAATCAGTTTCTTTAGCAAAAATATCCTAAGAGTGAGAAAGGGATTCCTGCTTTGCCCCAGAGAGCAATGTAGCGATTAATTCCACCACCTGAAGCAAAAGTACTCAGAGCAGAAGATCTGCCTTCTACATGACAATCCCAACTGAGAAAATAGTTTCTTTAAGTGTTCTTTAATATATTTTGTTTCTCACAATGTATCAGATTTCCAAAGCTTATGTGCCATATGAATTATCTTTCATATTCAGGTTACTTTCTAAATCTTAACAAATACTAAGCCGAACCATTCAACTCTTTGTATTTAATTCATTATAATTTGGTCTATTAGGAAGGTTAATTTCTAGTGGTAATTTGAGTTCTAAGAATGTATGTTTCCCATATGGAAGCTTTATTTTAAATACTTCGCTTCTAAAAGAATGTATACTTTAGTTCATAAGTCAGAAATGCTTTCCTAGTCACTGAACTAAATACATAACTGAACCAAAGTTGAATTTCGTGTGTAGCTCCTATCTATAGTTTTCCTTCTCAGCTTTAAATTAGATGGATTATAATACTGGGAATTTGATTTATTGTTTGTGAACAAAAACTACTTAGAGATTCTTTTGAGTATGTGTGTTTGAGGGTGGTGGTGGTGAGAATCAAGAGAATTTTTTTTTAAAAATTACACTAGTCCTGGGTGTTATTTAATAAATCACTTGAAACCTAGCTTTTATCCTCAGTAGCAAAATGAAATTACTCTGTTAGAGATGACTGGTAAATATTAAAAGTCAAAGGAAATGATCCTTTTTCTTCAATCTTTCTTCTCTTTGATTTCACAGTAACATAGATAACAGTGATGGCATTTGTTTCCTATATCGACAAGGACTTTTTGGTTATGAGTGACAAAAAGCCCAACTCAAACTTGCTTAAGCAAATATATGGTTTCACAGAACTGGGAAGAAGAGAGATACGTCTGTTTTCAGGCAAACTGAATCCATAAACTAATAGAACTCTTGTCCTCTCCCCATCTCTCTTTCTGCGTATCAGGCTCTTTATCTCCCACATGGAATGAATGGCTACTTGCAGCTTGAGTCATATTCTTATAGTTTGTGAATCACGGGGAAAGAGAATTTCTCTTTTCCAGTAACTGTAAGCCTCTTGGAAGGACTCTAGTTGGGATCAACTTTGGTCCATCATGATTACTCAGGCCAAGGTCATGTCCATTCCTGAGACCACAGAGCAGGACACAATGATTGGAAACAGGAACAGAACCATGTAGAGTTGGGGAGGGGGTGTTAGTCCCCAAAGGACACAGAGGAGAGAGGAAGGGGAAAAGGTCTAAGGAAACACATCATTGCTCTTGATTCCCCTCTGGCATCTCTGATTTCTTTCTCCCCATGACTGCATTGGCTTTTCATCTTCTTTTTACCCACTGCCTCTCATTTAGACATTCCCTAACATTCTACTCTTTTAAAAAAATTATATTCTCCTCCACAAATATCTCTTCTTAACACACAGTCTCAACTAGTCCATCTATGCAGAAGCATTGTAAATTTCTACCTTCAGACATCAGTACCATTATTATCTACTTGTCACGCAAGAACATAAGTGTGAGTTATAAATTTATTCATCCTCAAGAATCTTATATACTATAGAAAAAATACAAGGACATAACACCCATGATATGGTTAATTTTTCACTTATTTCTTAAATCTTGATAGAAAATTGTTATGAACCACATTTTACTCTTTCCTAGCACCCCTGAGATTTAAATATGGAATTGACATTCTTGCCAATAAAGTTAGCTAAGAAATATAATTAATGGAAAGCACTGATTTTCACATATCAGAAACATCAAATACATATGCAGAAACTCCTGGAAAACTCATCCTTTGAAAGAGAAATCTTTGCAATATATTTTACATTATGGTACTGAGTCCAGTGACAGGAGTCCTTCCCACGATCTATATTAGTCACATCTTCAGTTCTTTCTCTCATACACAATACATAACACACTCTGAAAGCAATCATAAAGGCCCTTTAATATATCACAGCAAAACATAACTCTGAGAAGTCGGCCTACCTGGTGTTCTGCTACAGGTGCTCTCACCCATGTCTGCTGAACAAAGAACCACCACAGGGGAAGGAAGGGTGCATTTTGCTTAAAGTGGTCGCTTTATATTGCTCTCTCTGTGTCACCCCATTAGAGGGCAGCTGGGGCACAATGTGGCAAGTGCCAAAAAGAGGAAGCAAGTGTTATAAGAGTAAAGGAAGAAGAGATTATTTTTTGAAGGAACAGACAGAAAAACAACTTGAGGAGGAAGACAAGTACAATGTTGGACTTTTTCAATTTTGAGTTTTAAAAATATCCATCCAGAGATTGAAAATTATAATCTAGGTAGGGCTCAGGTCAGAGATGTGTGCTAGAGACTGAAATATGGGAGTCTTCCAGTTAAACAAATTCTACGAATGTTCAGCTGTGTAACTGAGCAAATCATTTCTCAGCACCCTGGTTTCCCTATCTTCATAATGGGGAAAATGATATGTAATTATTAGGATTTTTTGTGAGGATTACAAATTTATGTAGGAGAATTGCTCTGCTGAGATCTTATCAATAAGGGAGCCATTGTTATTAGGATCCTAATTGCCATCATAGTGTGCTGGGCTTTGTGTCATGCTCAAAGAGCTCATCTTTTGCTGGGAGTAAATGAAGTTGTCAAGAAAGAGTCTCACAGAAAGGACCACTGTATTAGACTCTCCTGATGACTGTAATCACAGATTATTTATCACCCTGTCCTGACCCTCTCTCTTTACATCTCCCAGGGCATCCATTCCTTCACTTTTATATCTTGAATCCTTCTATCAGCCAGGACTGCTGAAGTATTTGATGTCACTGATAGATTTCTGTTTTATTACTAACAGTACTGCACATAGCTTATATTTACTAAGTGCTGATGAAGTAATCCTTGCAACCACCCCATGAGAACATTGAGTCAGCGTTATATCAAGTAACTGGCCCGTGGTGACATAGAGTAAGTGACAGAGATGGAATATGAACCAAGATAGTCTGAAATAGGATCCCTCCATCTTTCCCACCTTCCTAAGTTGCCTCTTCTTATAAGCAAAGTAATTGTACCCATTCCCTCTTTGCCCAAATTCTACCCATTATTTGATACGTATTTCCGGTCTCAAATTTTTAGGAAAGCACTTCCTGAATATTGTGACAATTGATGGTCTTCTTTAAACCTCAGTGTTCAAATACAACATCTTGCCCAGGAATATAAGATTTGGAGAATGGAAACTTCTATGTGAGTTACAATGATTGGTGCAAATAGTAGGACAGTGAGAGTTTGGAAAGGCACAGAAATGGAAAAGAACCTAGTATGCAGAGGCATGGCAAAATCCTGGGTACCACTCAGGAGTTAACATGGACTGAGAGGAACAGTGGGGACCCTCCTGGGCTGGAGAAAATCAAGATAAAGGTGAATAAGGAGAGTTAAATTAGAAATTTGAATGATAGATTGAGGTTTTTAAACTTTATCTTGAGTTAGAAAGAAAATACTAGAAAAGACTAATAATAATTCAAGATTTCAGAAAGATTTGATCCACGTTTTATATCTATAATGGATTGAAAAAGAAAAAAACAGAGTCAGGAAAACTATTAATAACAGAGAAGCTGTTGCAACAATCCAAGTATGGAGTAATAAGTGCCTAAAATGTGATGCTGGTGAGCAGAATGGAAAAAAAATTTGTTTTATAAAAATGGAAGAAGAAAAAAAGAAGGAGTAGGAGAAGAAGAAGGAGAAGGTGTGTTGGTTTACGAAGCACTTGCAGGAAGACCCTAAGGAGCTTGCAGGGTCATAGGTTAAGATAAAGATGATTGGGAAATACAGTGACTCACATCCACTTAGGTTGGTGAAATGTATGTGCTTTTTGAAGTGTTTTCCTTTTTAGTGGGGAAAGAACAGCTGAAGAGCTTTGTAGAATTATGTCCCACTTTACTTTGCTTCTTATTTCAAGATGTGGATTTTCCCTAGTATTGAGAATTGTGGCTTTATCCATTTTTATCATCTTACCATCCTTATTGTCTAGGTTTACAAGCATACTTTTGAGGGCTCACTTGATATTAGAGGATCACGACATTGCTTTAATCTGACTTTTTTCTAGCCTTCACTACTCTTTCCTGGCTGTTGAGAGAGGGGGCAGGAAATAGGAGAAAGAGAATTGTGGAATTTCATGAAATATGTGATATCATTTATTTTCAGATGGTTAGCCCCATAAGGTAGAAGCTCTGTATTCCCAAACCTCTCTAACCTGGGAAAGTATGGAATCTACGTTGACTTAGGCCACCTTCCCCTCCTCCTCAGGCAGAAGTCATTTATTCTCTTTAATTATTTCCTTTGATTGTTTCTTTATTATAGCTTTGTCTCACGTTGTCTTAGTTCTGTGCATATTGCAGTTACTACCATCAAGTTTTGAGTCCTCAGGGAGAGTATTTACACGTGGAAGTAAGACTTTTAAGATAGCTTCTCAAATTTTTTTAGAAGGAGATGGAGAAAAGGAAGGAGGGAAAAGAGAAAAAAGAACTTTTATCTAGGGAGATACAGATATATACATATATATATATATATATATATATATAATATGTGTGTGTATAGCCAAAGAGAAGAGGAAACTTGAATAACAATTAGTAAGAATTACACATGGTCAATAATCTATATACTATGCACACACACACGCATGCACACACACAGTGTCTGGCTGCTAAAAGCCTGAGGAATTATCATTTAGGAATATTTTGAGTGTTCATCTATGGTATTGACAAAATTAGAGCAATAAGACAGTCTTTTTCTTTTCAATCGTTCTAGACATAAGAAGATTCCTCCTTGGGTAACACAGTGGTGTTGTGTTATCAGGAATGAAGCTGAGGGTGAAGTGATAAACAATTTCCTATAGAATTAACGATTCGGCCAAGAGACAGTGATAAGATGGAGCTGGATTCCTGGTGAGTAAACACAGTTTCTTTTTAAAGCACTACAGCAACCCAGTGCTATTTGTTTGTGAGAACAATTGTTCCTCTTGGGTATCCCAAGGGGATTGGTCCCAGGATCCATTATGGATACTGAAATCCATGGATGCTCAAGTCCCTTACATAAAATGGCATAGTATTTTCACATCCTTCTGTATACTTTAAATCTGTAGTCCCCAACCCTGGGGCTGTGGACCCATACATGTCCCCAGCCTGTTAGGGACCACTGCAGAGCTCCGGGGGCCTTCCATGAAACTTAGGAACTAGGGGGAGGTGGAGACCAGAGTGGGGGAGGGAATGGGGGGGGAGGTGCACAGCAGGAGGTGAGCGGCCAGTGAGTGAGCTTCATCTGTATTTATAGCTGCTTCCCACGGCAGGCATCACCGCCTGAGCTCCACCCCCCAGCTCCGCCTCCTACCCCCACCACCAAAATTGTCTTTCATGAAACCGGTCCCTGGTGCCAAAAAGGTTGGGGACCACTGCTTTAAATCGTTTCTGAATTACTTGTAATACCTAATACAATTCTCTTAATGCCGTGAACTACAATGTAAATGCTATGTATTAATAAATATGTTATGCTGCACTTTTCAATTTGGTTGGTTGGTTGTTACTTTTGATACTAGTTTGGTTGAATCCGTGGATATTAAACCCACAGATATGGAGGGCAAACTGCATTTCTGAGACACCTCTATATTATCTCTGTATATAGATACCATTTGATGTTAGCACAGTTTATCTCTTTCATGACCCTTATTGCATATTGCCATGGGCTTACTGTTAAATAATTTAAGGCAGAATCATCTTATTTGCTTTGAAATTCCCCATAGTACTAAGCTCAATCTTTAAACTATAGCAGGTATTTTTTTATATGTTTTGTAAACTGAGTAGAATAAAATGAATTAATGCTAAGTGAAGTATTGCAAGAATGGAAAAACAAACACCATTTGTAAATTAAATTTTATATCAAGCACATACATTCAATACATGTTCTATCAAAAGTTAGCTTGTTTTCTGTTTTTTCTTCTTTTCATTGTTTTTGACCAACATGTACTGAGTATATTTGCCCGACACTGAAATAAATTCTAAGAAATTTGAGAAACTAACTGAAAGAAATACAAAAAAAATATGGCACGTACTCTCAAGGAACTAACTTTTATGTCACATAGTGTCAATCCTACCTCAATTTTTATTTGCCTAATGTGTTTCTACTTTCAAAGACCATCTGTATCTGTATCTAGTTTTTCAGAATTATATCATTCTCTATAAACAGTGAAAACATCGCATTTTTTGTAGGAATTGAAACATAAGCCTCCATCTGTCATTTCTACTTTCATCCCTTCATCTTTCCCTTTCTATTTAAAACAAAGATGAAATTAAATGGTATCTTTAAATACTAAGGTGACAAGTGAAATGATAAAAATTCAGAAGAAGCAATAGAACATGTGACGATCAGTCATAGCTAGCTAAGGTGTGAATGTGTGAGAATATGTTTTATATGAGTCTATACTTTCTATATACCTCAAAATTTTATTACAATTTGAAAAAAATTGGAGTATCTACTTTGTCATCAATTAAGAAATATTCCATGACATTTGAGGTTGTACTACTATATAAATTTTGCTAGGATATAAATTCTGTAAAGAATTTAAGAGCTGACATTCTGGTCAGGTAGTTTTACAGATGAGGTAACACTGGCACAAGTCCCAATGATGACAAATTTGCAAGGTAAAAGAGAAACTTTGAACAGTACCCCAAATTCATGACTCTCATCTAGTCTGTGGGTCTTTGTCTTACACTATGTTTCTAAAAATATCATGCAATATATTTTATTATTTCATTTTCTATAGTAGGTATCTTTATTGTCACAGCAATTCTAACACAGTTGGATACGTACAGCTTTGTCTGAATGACACTAGATGAGGTTACAAAAAGGAGCAACATTTTAAGACATTCATTTATTTCATTTATTCAAAAATATTCAGAGTGCCTACTCTGGGCCAGGCAACTTGAAAGATACAGAAAGTTCTGAGGTATAACATAGACTTAGCTCCTGACCTTTAACAGCTGAGTGGCTCACATACTGATTTTCAAACTGTTTCTTTAAACCAGGGGTCCTCAAACTTTTTAAACAGGGGGCCAGTTAACTGTCCCTCAGACCGTTGGAGGGCCAGACTATAGTTTAAAAAAAACTATGAACAAATTCCTATGTAGACTTCACATATCTTATTGTGAAGTAAAAAAACAAACGGGCAAAAACACTTGCATGTGGCCCACAGGCTGTAGTTTGAGGACGCCTGCTTTAAACCTTCCAGCTCCATGGAAATACATCAATGATAAGACCAAAACTGAAGAAATTTCCACTAACCAATAAAAACTTTTAAAGTGGCTCATTTATTGATATATATATTTTTATTTAAAAAAACAAAAAAATAAGTTTATTTCAAAGTATTATGAGGGTACAAATGTTCTTGGTTACATAGATCGCTTTTGTAATGCTTGAGTCAGGGTTAAAAGTGTGTCCATCAACCAGGTAGTATTCATTGTACCTGTGAGGTAGGTTTTCACCCATCCCCTCCTTCCACCTTCTTCTGGCTTGATTTCCACTGAGTTTTACTTCCCTCTATGCACATGTGTGCTCTTCAGTTAGTTCCAATTTAATAGTGAGTATAACAACAAAGATAAATAAATGGGACTTGATTAAATTAAAAAGCTTCTACACAGCCAAGGAAATAGTCAACACTTATTGATATTTATCTGTTTTGAACATGATCTTGGGAAGGATTTCATTTAAAGAAAAAATGGTAAATCTAGCCTAGTACAATTGACTAACTTATAGAAAACAATGAACTATATTTGGAATAAAAGGAGAACATGCTACTATTCATCCATAGTAACAGGCACTGTGTTCTCTAAAATATAAATGTATTATAAACACATTTCTGACTTTTTCTCTCTGTTTCTATTTTCAACACTCATTCCCACAGATAGTGTGGTAATTTTAATAATTATGAAACTAAGCTGATCATCATGTTCAAGAAAGAGCTACTTTCTCATAAATGTAAATGTTTTTTGTTTAAGAGGATGTTTTCTTTTGGAATGATGTGACAGTTTTACTTTGCAGTTGATACAATATTGTATATAGGCATTTTGTAGTAGTCACATGAGTGGAATGAATGACTACTGGCTGGAAAAACAATCTAGATTATGAAGTGACTTTAGAACACATTCAATTGGAATCTTCTGACTAGATATCTTAGATTTCATTGTCATGTTAATATGCTTCCTGAGTACAGAGGTCTGTCTTGTTTGCTTTGTGCTACTGTGAAATTTGATTTCATTGTAGTAATTCATAAGTACTCTGCCTTTCCAGAGAGTTCTTGAATTTCTTAACTGCTTGAAGTCATTCGGCCTTCATCTTAAGGCCCTGTAACACTATCCAAGGTATTTAAAATCACACAAAAACTCACAATTCTTGTTGCTTTTATTTACTTAGTGACCAGCTAAACTTCAAAGATTCCTCAGAAATCTAAAAGACATGTTGAGTAGACATTATGAGTTTAGGTCATTTGGTTGATGAACAGCTACCTAGCAATGATACCATATGATTTGTTAAATAGCTACAAATTTCATTTCATTTACATCTTGCACAATTTGGGAACTTTCATAAGTTCATCCAAACTTTTACAACTATTACAGGACCTTTAAAAATAAGAGCTCTGAAATGAGTTCATAATGAAAATGTGTTGATTACAACTGAAGTTGCTAATTCTTTTACCCATGTAGTCTATAATCTGATGTTGATGATATATCATCAGGAAGGATCCTATCTTAAAAAAAAGAAACAACTTTTAGTATGATAATGTAGTCCTCTGAAAACCTGAGTTTTCTATGAATTTCTACTCCAAAATATAGAAATAACATTTAATAAATAGTAGAAAAGTAAAGTAACATGTTTAAGTTAATAGCTTTTGAATATTATAACTATATTTTTATAAATATTTTACTATGCATTCAACATGATGAACTCATAATATGTAAATGTATTCTACTCTTAATATGCATTAACAGCCTATGTTGATAATGGTTCCAAAGGAACTGTTATAAGAGATGCTCTGAATATGAATGAAGAATAATAGACGTATGTTATGGGTTCAATATATAGTAAGGGTCCAAAAGGAAGAATACATGGTTTTGTTCATCCTCATTCATTAAAAATGCGGAAGCAGCAAAAGGAGACACATGGTTTAAGTCTGAACACTTATTTGATATACAGCACAAACTCAGCAAGCCTTTAAGACTTCATTGATGCTGCACAGTAATGCTATCAGTAAGATTTGTTTTATAGAACATTAGCTAGTTAGTAAACATAAAAATAATATAGATTGAATAATATAACTCATATTTTAATAAAATGAAATACTTGGAAGACATTTGTACCTGTGATCTATTGATCAATGTATAGGCTTAGAATGTCTGCTTCTGTTATGGAGGAATAATTTCCTAAAAGACTGGTTCTCACTCAGATTATAGCCACAAATTTTAAAGAAAACACAAAAAACAATTACCTGAAGGCTATGAATACAGATTAGGAACAAAGGCTGAGAGATTTTGGAGGGGAGTCAGACTTGAATTGAGAAAAAGGCACCATATAAATTGCTGGATTTTGTAAGCTTTGGACTGAAGGTGTAAAGTTGAAGCTCCAAGAGAGACTTCATGGCCTTTCTGGCCTACGAAATCAGAAGATAGAGCTCAAGATGGCTGCTGTCATAGTAAAATGAGGGTTAATTCTGGGAATGAAAGAGCCAGAGAAGGGGAAGACCAATTCCCCTTGGGATCAATACCTCTCCAACAGGTGTCAATTCTGCCTAAGTTTCCGAGTCATGCATAAGGACAAAACAAAACAACAACAAAAAAAACAAACTGAACAAAGACTTGGAATGCCACAAGTGAGATAGTGTTTTCAGTTTGAAAATCAAACCAAGTTAGTTGCCTGGCAAAACAAAAATCTCAACACTTTTCAAAGGAATATGATAGAATGCAGAGTCTCTGCAGCATAGCGTTTACAATATCCAGGATACAACCCCAAATTACTTAACATACAAAGAACCACTAAACTGTGATACATTCTCAAGAAAGAGACACTTGATAGAGACTGTATTAGTTTTCTATCATTGTACAACAAATTGCCACAAATTTAGCAGCATAACAACATACCTTTATTATTTCTCAGTTCCCATGGCCCAGGACTCTAGGTTCAGCTTAGCTAAGTCCTTTGTTGAGAATTACAAGGATGCAATCATGGTGTCAACTGGGCTGAGTTCTCATCTGGAGGCTCTATTCTTTCCAAGCTCATTCAGATTGTTTGCAGAATTTATTTCTGGTAACGAATAAGGCAAGTCCACCTCAATGTCCTTCTTTATCTTACTTTGGGTTTTTGGGTTTTTTTTGTGTGTTATTTTTGGTGGGGATAGGAGGAAGAGAGAGATAGCTATTCTAAGGTATTTACTCTTTCATACTAGTTTAAAAATCATTTTACCAAACAATAAAGAGAAAAAATGTAACTGGAAATCTAATTGGTATAATATTAAATTTATAAATTACATTTGACAGAAATGCCATTTTATAATATTAAGAGTTTTCATCTAAGGCTATAGCCTGCCTTTTCATTTGTTCAGATCTTATGTCTTTTAATAGAATTTTATACTTTTCTTTATATAGGTCATGTATCTTTCTTGTTAAATTCATTTCTAGCAATTGCTTAATCTTGGTCACTATTGGGAAAGAAATAATCATCTCATTTTCATTTCTAGTTTCTTATTGCTAGAATCTAGAAAAAAGTTACAGATTTTTTAAAAATGCATTTAGTTTGTATACATTCACACTACCATACAGTAGTTACTGTTTTTACCAGTCTCATAGTTCTCAGTGTACAATCTACCTGCAGCCGAAGGGAATTTTACCTGGCCCCACTCCCATTGTTTGTAAACAAACAATGTTTACATTGTTTGTTTAACTTTCATTTGTATTATACTTGCTAGTTTCTGAGAACAATATTAAATAATAGGTAACATTATTTAACATCTTTTATTAAACTGGGTTTAGTATTAGCTACTTAGAGTAATATTTGCTCTTGATTTTTATTAAAGAGGCTACTGCATTTAAATAGTTTTCTCAATCTCTTTTACTTAATGCTTTTATAGGTAATGACTATCAAATTTTATCAAATGCTTTTTTGGCATTAACAGAAAATGTGATGTTTCTCTTTAAATTATTGATTATATTTTGTTAAGTTGATAGAGTTCCCAATATGGAATCACTTTGCATTACTGGAATAAATCATGTTTTATTATGCATTTTTATTCTTTTTTTACATGGTAGATTCCTGTATGATAGTGCTTTATTTTAAATTTTAACACATGATCATAAGTAAGATCTATCTATAGTATTATATGTTTATGTTGTTTACCAGATTTTAGAGTTATTGTCATTTCAGAGTTTACAAATGAGTAAGAACCTTTTTTATCATTTACTTTAATCTAAATACTGTATTTGGCATTTACTTTATCTGTTCTTTGAAGGTTAGATGGAGTTGGCAATGAACCCATCTAGTCCCAGTGCCTTTTTCAATGATAAATATTTAATCATCTTTGCAGGTGTGTCAATGTTAACAGGTATGGTCAATTTTTCCCTTCTTGTGTTAATTTTCGTAGTTTATAATTGGCTACAAAACCATACATTTCCTCTAGCTTGTCAAAACTATCATTGCTTGCATGGAGTTGTATATCTTAATCACTTATCATTCTTTTATCATTTTGTTTATGTCCTATAAAGGCGTCAAAAAGATGCCTTTCTAATTCTTAATCTAATTATTAACCATATATATCATCTATATATCTATATATATTATCCTTAAGACTACACTGAGTTTATTTTATATGTTTTTCAAAAATCCAGCATTGGATTTAATTATGATTGCTATTTTAAAAACTCATTAGTCCATTAATTTCAGCTTCATTTATTTAAGTCTATCTGACAGATTAAAATATTATTTTTCCTTTTAAAATTTCTTAAGAAGAATCCTGTTATCTTATTTCTCATCTTTCCTTTAATTTTAATAATAAAGGCATTTGAGGCTGGACATTTCTCTCTGAGTATGGCTCTTCCTATCCTAGGTTTAAATTCAAAGTATTCTTCATTTTCTTGTATTACAATTATTCACAATTCTTGTGAATTCATAATCTCACTTTTTATTTCCTCTTTTATTTAATGGCTTTTCAGGAGTATGTTTCTTTTTTTAAATTTTTTATTTCAGCATATTATGAGGGTACACACGTTAAGGTTATGTACATTGCCCTTGCCTCCCCTCACCCCTCGAGTCAGAGCTTCAAGGAATATGTTTCTTAATTTTCATACAATTTAGGTAATTTTGGTCATTGTTTTATTACTTTTGGATAGACAGCAATCAATTACATATCTATATACTAGTAAGGAACAATTAGAAACTGAAATTTTATGATTCTATTTAAAATAGCATCAAAAACCATGAGATTGTTGAGAGATAATTATGCATTTCTCTCATTTCTGTGTATTTTATCAGTGTAAGCACTGACTGTCTTTGTTCTGAACAATCTTTTCAAAGATATTTGTTTTGCGAAAAGCAATGGAAGACAGAGATAGTGTCTGTCTACAGAGCAAAGAGTATGCATGCTTATTGGTCATTATATAATATTGAGTCCCTAAGCTTGTGCAGTTATCATGTGGCCTTTTTTGCATGATCCCATGGGAATTGGCGCTTGGAGAAGTGGTATAAATGCTGATTCTTTGGCTACTGCTACTGCTTTGAGTAGTAAACTATTCTTTGTCTCTGACCCAGAAGTCCCTTGTCTTCCTCCAACATCCATGAAACTGTGGCAGGCTAATTTATTAGCTTACGAGTAGGGTAAATATCTCAGATCCTTCATAGTTCTTGACAAAAGTGCTTAGAGAATAAATCTAACAAAAATGTGCATAATCTTTACATTCAAAATTATAGAAAGTAGTGACATTAAATAAAACAAATAAATGGAGACATAAGATCATCATTGATCCAAAGACTCGCTATTAAGATGCTCATTCTTTCTATATTAATATATAGATTCAATGCAATCCTTTTCAAAATTCCAGCAGGCTATTTTCAAGAAATATTCAAGATTATTTTAAAGTGCATATAAAAATTCAGAGGATTTAAAAGTGACTACTCAATTTTTTAAAATAAATCAACATTGGAGCACTTAAACTATATGATTTTAAGGCTTAGAGTAAAACTACAGCTACAATGTGGTATTCATGCAATGTCAAGAAAATAAATTAATGGAACAGTATAGAAAGTCCAGAAATAGACACAGAGACTTAGGGGTCCTGACACAACTGGCAAATCAATTGAATGTGGAAAAATTTTTCAACAAATTGGGCTGGAACAACTGAATGTCCATATCAAAAAAAGTGAATGGAGATCCCTATCTCACTCTGTATTCAGAAAGAACAATCTGAGATAGATAATAGACCTAAATTGAAAACTCAGAATCGCAAAGCTTCTCAAAGAAAACATAGAAGACTGTCTTTATAACCTCAAAGCAGGCAAAGATTTCCTAGACAAGCCACAGTAAGCATAAACCATAATATTTAAAGAAAGATAAATTGGACATTATCAAAACTGAACATTTTTGCTCATCAAAAGACTCCATTAAGAAATCAATAGACAAGCCACCATCTGTGGAAAAATGTTCACTATATATATATATATATATGTATATATTCACAGTTCATATATATATGAGACAAAAGACTTCTATACAGAATATATATAATATTATATATAATATTTTATATATAATACGCACAGATACACAAAAATGACAATAAAAATTCAAGGAGCTCAATATAAAAATGAGCAGGATATATATGAATAGTCAACAAACACATTAAAAAACCATAACCTCATTAGTTATCAGAGAAATTCAAATTAATATCACAATGAAATATTACTTTTATCTATTATAATAGCTAAGATAAAAAATTACTGACAATATGAAATGTTACCAAAGATGTTGGGCAACAAGATTTTTGATAAGATTGTAAAGTGCTATAACAATTTTGAAGAACTCTGGTAGTTTTTCATAAAGGTATTCATATACTTACCCAGAAATCCGGCTCCCAGGCACTTACCCAAGACAAATAAAAACACAAGTTCTCAGAAAGACTTGTACTCAAATATTCACAGTAGATTTATTCTTAATAGACAAAACTTCAAATAAGCCAAATGCTCATATAAATATAAAAATTATAATGTTAAGCTAAGTAAACAGACACGGAAGAATACACAGTATTTAAATGCAATCGTATTAAATCTAATTAAGGCAAAACTAGTCTATGTTGATAGAAATTACTAATAGATAGTAGGGGGTAGTGGGAGAAGTAACAACAGAAAATGTGTAGGAATAAACTTTCTGGGGTGATAGTAAGATACTATAGCTTATTTTGGGTGGTGGTTACATAGACATATATAGTCATGGAAAGTCTACAAACTAAACATTTATGCTCTGTTGGTTTTATTATGTCTTAACCATACATAAATTTAAAAATATTAGAATAACTGATGTTTTATCAAGGTAGAAGAATTCACTTATTTACTTATTTACTATGATGAAAAAATTCAGACTTCAACACAGTAGGCACACATTTACCCTTTGACTGAAAGAGAACTCCTATATTTATTTGGGTTGAGAAGCAAAGGAACAATGATCTGCTTCTGGAACATCAGCATAAGTGCTGGGCACTAAGGCAATTGGCAAGGCTTAACCTCTTAAAGTTCTGAGTCGTATTCTATTGTACTCTGTGGATTTACAAAGGAAAAATGTGACTAAATGATTGTTTTGGTTATCTATTGTTGGATTACAAATTATTCCAAAATTCAGTGGCTTAAAACAATACCCATTTAGTAGCCCATGGGTCTGGAATCTAAGCAACACTTGGCTAGGTTCTCTACTTTAGGATTTCTCACAAGCTGAAATCAAGGTGTCAGCTGGGCTGTGATCCCATTTGAAGGCTCAACTAAGGAAGGATCTTTTTCCAAGCTTACTCATGTGATTTATGGCAAGATTCAGATTTTCAAGAACTGTTGGCTGAAGGCCACCCTCAGTTCCTTTCTGTAGGGAAGATGGAGAGGTTTAGTGCCAACATGAGAGAGAGAGAGAGATAGAAAGAGAGAGATATCACATAAGATGGAAGGCCCAGACTTTTGAAATCAATCATAGAAGAGCTGTCCCATCACTTTTTCCTTATTATGTATATTAGAAGCAAGTCACTAGGTCTACCTCACACTCAAGGGAAGGGGCTGACTATACAGAAAGTGAGGATCAAGGAAGTTTGTCTTACAACGCTATGTACCAAGATATTTACTAATGGTGTCTAGGTGAGGAGATACTAAATATAGACTAATATTTTAAGGTAAGTTATATTTTCTGCCTTTTAGTTTGCATGAGTTCTTTTATCTTAATGTGGAGAAATTTTATATGATGCTACGAAGAAAATATAACAATATTTAAATGTATTTTCATAATGTAGAGTTGTAAGTGTATAATATAGACATTGGTTGACAGGGGAACAAAGTAATCTTCCAGAGTTATAAATTATTAAATTTGCATTGCAATTTGTAAAGTTAATTACTAAATGGTATATGGTCTACATAAAGTAACTTAAATGTGATTTTTTTTTTAGTTGACTGTATCATTTTCAGAAGTATAAATATGTGTATGGTGTCTTTTAATAGTTTGTATAATATAGTAGGTAATATAGTAGATATAATTTGATAGTATGGACAGTTAATTGCTTGTTGGCTTGATATTTCAATGAAAACTCATCCCAAACCACTAAAAATAATTATTTAACTTTAAAGTTAATTTTTTGAAGTACTGAATTTTTAAAAATTTATTAAATACATTACTATCACTATGCCCTTAAAATATCTAGGAAAACAAATTTGAAAATATTTGTAATATAGGAAAAACTATATTTCTTTTATTCAATATTTTGAAATTACCATTGAGATTTTACTGAATACACTAAACTATGTACACATAGACATGTAAACATATTTATAAATATATTTATTAGTCAAGTTTCTGTATCATCTATATTCTGAAAGCAAGATTTTTTTCAGTGGAGGTTATCACTTTTTGGAGGAATTTTAACAAACCAAAAGTATGATGTTAAACTCATCAAAGATCAAAATATGAATTTTCTTCATTTTATCTCACTTGAAATGTGCAATTTTTTTTATGTATCTGTTGCCTTGGGTCAAAGGCCACTAGGGAAATATTTCAAACTCCTGGTTGTTTTGTTCCAATATTTCAGCTTTTTCTTGGGTTAAGGTTTAGCCTTGTTTTGAAAGTAGCTGTGCTTACTTTGATAATTATACTCAATTTTTAAAATGCCTTTAAAAAAGTGATGCTGAGAAAATTTCAGAACCTCTACAAGGATTGATTCATCAGGAAAAAAAAATCTGGGGGCCCTAAGAAATTGCTTCTGTCTGGTTTTGAACGCATTCACCCCGTTGTATGATAGAGGTGTAGTCTTTGTAATGCTGAACGGTCATAGACAATGTCCGTCGGCCACTATAAGAGAAGAGCATCCTGGGTCTTAGTACATACCAAATGGAACATTCTACAGTCATTCCAGCAATTTTAAATGGCATAGTTTCATTTTGTAATGGTTTATTCAACATTACCTTTTTAATAATCTTTGGCATTAATGGCTATGTTTCATATGGTTTCCTTCCAACACAGTTTAACAATTATATCTTTATAACCACCAGTCTCTTTCTTTCGTTTAACAAATTATCTTTTACTCATTAGTGGGCTCTCCAAATACGATCTTCTTGATCACAGAGAGACCCAGGATTTTCTGTTCTTCAGAACCTAAAAGATAAAGAGTATAGGATAAAAAGAGACCAACCACACAAAGGGCCTCTACCCAATGTCACACCCCAGCAGCACTATGGGACCTGTGAAGTGCAGCAACATTACTTTAATATTGACAGTGCAGTTTATGGTGAAAATAAAAGTGAGCCTTCTAAGCATACTCTTTTTTTGCTATCAGATAGATTTTCCAAGCACCATATAGCCAATAGAATCTTGGGCATACTTCAAATGGATTTTCATCTAATCACTTGGTGGGAAATAGCATGAATAGTTTTACTGTTACAGAGTAAAAACTTAAGAATAGAAAGCCCTCTAATAGAATTCTAAGATGAATTAAAAACTTCTGGAATGTATAAATGAGGCCTGATTTTGATACAGGTATACATGTTATAAGAAAGATAGTAGAATAGGCATGAGGTTTGGAGTTCTCCGCATGTGCCCACTTCCACCTTCTCCTGCATGTTTGCAGTTGCTGCTCCCTTATCCTTCCTCTCTTCCTCCCTGTGGTTAACTCCTTATCCAGGGTATCTTCTTCAAACCCAGTTTATTCTTCAAATTCCTCTCTCTTCAGATTGGGTTCTGTGCTGCCTCTCTGTACTGCCATGGGTCCTAATTCTTCCCTCATGATATAAACTGCATTATATTTTATGTTACTTTATTTTTATTTTTTTAACTTCAAAACAAGTTTTATTGGGGAAGAGCTTGTCATTTGTTTAAAGCTGCAAAAAGTTCTTTCACAAATATAGTTCTAGAGATCTAGTAATTTCCAAGATTTCAGTGTTCAAATGTATATTTCAAAATTAATAACAAAGCCAAACACACACAAAAGGAAATAGCTTTTAGATTGGTTTGGAATGTACAACCATTGATTTCAGCTTTTCTTAGAAACAGACCTACCACTTCCTTGGAAAACAGGTAAGATGGAGTCAATGCCCACAGAAAGAAATGTCTTTAAATAAGTTAGTCATTTGGACAAGATTATTCACTCCTTAGAAAATACAGAACGATAACAAGACCTAGCTGGCAAGGTATGTGGTACAGCTCCAATCTCACAGGGAACTTACAGGGTCCTGGGGTCAGCAGTTGTTGGCTTATGGCACACAAAATAAGAGCAGTCGCTGGAAGTGGGGAGAGAATGCTGAAGGGCAGGGAGCCAATCACAGTCTTGTCCAGCCTGTTAACTTGCTAAAAGGAGAGGCTGTGTCCTGCAGCATCTTTGGAAGAACATTTGAGACAGTTCAAAAATAATAACAAAGGTCCGGTGTGGTAGCTCATGCCTGTAATCCTAGCACTCTAGGAGGCCGAGGCAGGCAGATTGTTTGAGCTCAGGAGTTTGAGACCAGCCTGAGCAACAGCGAGACCCCGTTTCTACTAAAAAAATAGAAAGAAATTAGCTGGACAACTGAAATATATATATATAATTTAGCTGGGCATGGTGGCACATGCCTGTAGTCCCCACTACTCTGGAGGCTGAGGCAGGAGGATCGATTGAGCCCAGGATTTTGAGGTTGCTGTGAGCTAGGCTGACACCAGGGCACTCTAGCCCAGGCAACAGAGTGTGACTCTGTCTCTAAAAAACCAAAAACCGCAAATAATAACAAAAACCCCAGTATTCTTCCCCAGGGGTTCTGTGTCTGAAAGGAAGGGGGACCTGGTCAGGGTTCCCACAGGGTACTTGTGCCTGCCATCCACTTCTGTCTCCACGTGATACAAAACATCAGCCAGGGTGTGCTCCATCACAGTGCCCCAGCCCTTGTCCCTCATAGGGTGATAAGTGAAGTCCTTTGGAGAGTACTTGAAGCACGGTCCAAAGTTAATGGAAACCGTGCAGCTCTTGTACAGCAAGATGGCTGGAAAGTAAATCTCCTCAAAAATATCTATGTAAGCCACACCTTGATTGACGCCATTTGGGAATCTGCTTTAGGCTCTTCTCTCCTTTATCCACAATGTCTTTTTCCTTAAAATATAAATAACTCTTGAATTTTATCAAAGCCTTATCTTTATAAGTATCAGGCAACGATTTGGCTGTCTCTGTGTCTGCAGGAAGGTTACTATAAAATTCCAGGACGTCTCCCTGTCTGCAGCCAGAAGACTAGTGTTTGCCAGTGGACAAACTGGTGGAACTTGGTTCCCCTTTTTGCTCCGCCAAGAATAGCTAAACTTATCATAACCTAAGGGAGCTTGAAGATTACCTAAGGGCTGAAACCAACTCAGTCTGGTAGTGGTGTCTGGCAGCATCTCATCCACGGTGATTTCAAAGTACCTGTCACCTTTTCATACCCCATAAATGGCCTGCACCATCCAGTAACCCTTCTCTCCAACCACAGTCAGATGGTCATTGGAGATCTTTAACTGGGGAGTTCGATTATGTAAGGATAACAAAACCCGTTCATACAAGCAGGTTCTGTAGACGTCTCCAGGAATAGATTTTCCTGCCCAGCAGTCAAGTTGAAGCTTCTTAGGGTCAGGGGCATGGGAATCAGGCTCAGCTAGAACATACCGACGGCCATCTTTGTTAAACGGGTGTTCTAAGGCGCAGCCATGAGGGGGAAGGCACTGAGCAGAAAATGAAGGGTCCCTCTGGGCCTTCTTGGTGGCCCTGTGGTCCCTCCATCCTGCTCCTCTTCCTTTTCCAGTGCTTCCTGCTGCGATTCCCCCATTTAGATTCCCACTGGTAGACACTGCACTGCTTTGTTTTTGGTTGTCATAAACAGAGCCAATGTTACTATGATCCTGATCCAAAAGTCAAAATTTGGGGTAATTTTTCTCTGAGTCTACTTCCAGGACCAGGGTGTTTCTTTACCAAGAATACATCTTTTTATTTATTCACTGTTTTAACAATGTTATTTGGCAAAATCATTTTCCCAGGTCTCTGTCTGGTCATCATGCACTCCCAGTATTTACCAATAAAAGGTATGATATCCTTATCTTTGGAGGGCATGGTTTTGGATGCTCATCCTGTGTTGGGTACTGCCATGTGAGGTTGGCCAAAGCACTGAGGCACATTTCCTTCAAGTTTGCTTGCTTCCGGAAGAAACAGGTATTCCCACAATGATGCCATACACTGCAATAAAAACTGTAGTTGGTGATGAAAGGTAGACAGGATGAGGTATCTGTGCCAAAGGTGTCTGCTGTGAACCATTTTGTACATATCCCACATTGCAGCTCTACTTCTCCCAAATGTCAGCAATTCTCTTTATCCACTGAGTATCCATCACCTCTCAAGTATCCCCAGCACCTTCTAGCGTATTTTTTCCATTAGAGGATTCTGTCTCCAAACCATCACTTACATCAACCAAGTTAGCATCCCAGCTTTCAGCCTTTCCGGAACTGGGCTCAGCTGCCAAAGCAGCCAACGTACTCTCTCAGGGCAGATTTGTTGCTACCACCACCATCAGCTTCATCTTCCCTCTGCTGCCGTTGTTGCATTTGCAGCGCTCCGGGTTGGGTTTCCGAGGCCGCCATCACTGCCACCCTCAGACTTCTCAGGAGAATACTCGACCACATTGTATTTTAATCTTTTCTTTGCTTGGCTCTTTCTCCTGCTGTACTGTTAAGTTCCTTTAGAGCAGGGACTTTGGCTCTTATTCTATGCCCCTCCTACACTCTCTGACAGCATTGGATCATTTTTCTTCACTAATCATTATTTGTGTTTGTATATTTATATGTGTGATTACTTGATTAATGTCTGCCTCAAGACTGAACTTTATAGCCAGGACACATGCGCTTTGTTTTCCATTTTATTCCAGTGTTTGGCAGAACACCTAATATTTTGTAGTTGAACGAATGAATTCTATATTGCCAGGACTTAACAGGAGGCCTGGTGTAGAATACACACCCAATAAATATCTGATAAATAATTAGATGCTAATTTCAGTTTAAGTCCAAGCTTTTCAACTTATAGAGTGGTGATTACAATAGGATACCTATCACACTAGGTTATCCCAAAGATAAAATTGAGGGATGGATGGTAAAGAATGTGTATAATTTAAAGGACTTTGTACATGAGAGTCATTATAATTAATGCTAAGAGATGGGCTGTAGCCATGGAAGTATTAGGATGGATGTATGCCAGCCTGGAAAAAGGGTTCGATGAAAGGATTGAGTCCCTTCAGGAATTCATAGTAGAGTGCTTTCCCCCTTGATAGGGAGAGAACAGCAAAATTTAAATAATTAGCATTAGCATACTGGGCCTAAATAGCCTCAATTTCACTATGCTCAAAGACAGTTATGTTACCTTTGGCTGCTGTAATAAATTACCCCAAAATTGGTGACTTAAAACAACAACAATTTATTCCCACAATTCTGGAGACCAGAAGTCTGAAATCAAGGTGTTGGCAGGGCCACCTGCCCTCTGGGGGCTCTATGGGAGAATCCGCTTTATGACTTTCTGGATTCTGATGGTTGCTAGCTTCTTTGACTGACACCCATTTAACTCTGAGGACTGAACTCTTATCTTTTACTTTGCCCCAAAATTCCTTTCTACGGGGGCCTAGTGAATCACATCAGAAATGAAAAAATCTCAGGAAATAGGTTTTTATGATGTGGTTTACTTCCCAAACTGATTCCAGTATAATATCACATAAAAGATAGAAGATCCTTATCTGAACTCAAGCATTCCTTTCTATTGATTCTTAATCATTTGGACAAAGCCTAACTCTTTCAGCCAATTGTCAACCAAAGAATCCTTAAATCCACCTATGACTTGTAAGTCCCTGCTTACGGATGTCCCACCATTTTGAGCCAAACCAATGTAAGCCTTCCATGTATTGATTTATGACTGTACCTGCAATTCCTATCTCCCCCAAATGTATAAAACCAAACTGTAACCCAGCCACAGTGAGTCCACTTGCTCAAGGCTTCTTGGGCATGGCTCCAGGCCATGGTCCTCAATTTTGGCTCAGAATAAACGCCCTGTCTGTCTTCTTTTCTGTTGACAACTACAAGGCGTGGGGAACCTGCAGCCTTCTGATTTTAAGATTCTTATTTAAGCAGCAAAGTAGGCAAGAAAAGCTTCATCTTTCTCTGCTGCACCTTTTTCAATAAAAGGATTTATTCTGCAAAATTTGGATTCAGTTAAAAGGCCACATTTAAAGACCTAGAAGGCCAATTTCACCTTAAGGGCACAGACTCCTCCACTGGGGCTATGGTGTCCATCTTTGTAGCACCTTCTCCTTTTTGTCTGTCTTCTCTGTGTGTATTTTAGAAGGACACTTGTCATTGAAGTTTGGACCTACCTGGATAATCCAGGATTTTCTCATCATTTCAAAATGTTTAATTTAATTACACTTGCAAAGACTCTTTATCCAAATATGGCATTATAACATCCATGGGTTCTAGGGATTAGGACATGGGCATATCTTTTAAAGGGCCACCATTCAGCTGACTACAACAATCTATAAATGTTGATTGTCCATTATCTGAAGTGCTTAGGACCAATAGTATTTTGGACTTCGGATTTTTTTAGATTTTGAAATCTTTGGATACACATAATAAGATACCTTGGGGATGGGAACAAGAAATTCATCTATATTTCATGTACACCTTATACACACAGTTTGAAGATAATTTTATTAAATATTTTTAATAAAATATGTGACTCATCTTATGAAGTCAAGTGTGGAATTTTTCACTGTGGCATCATGTTGGTTCCCAAAATGTTTCAGATTTTGGAGCATTTTAGATTTCGAATTAGGGATGCTCAATCTGTAGGAGCTTAGGTAAAGGTATATAAAGAAAAATCTATACCTTTGTACAGATATGCTATATTAACCAAAGTGTTCTGGTGCTGATCTTAAACAAAGACAAATTAGGTAGTCACTTCTACCTAATTTTAGATATTTTAGGGATATGTGTAAGGTATTCCTACCCCAAAATATATTTCCAAAACATCATTTCTTTTGGTAATTTTATTGCATTCCCTGATAATCTAGCTATACAAAGATAAGACTTTTGTCATTATTATTATTTTTTGTGGTGGTGGTCGTAATAGTAGAAGTTGTCATCCCCACAGTCATAGTCATTGTTTTGGACACCCTAGGGCAAAGAGTTGAATTAATCAACACCTTGGTGTATGGCATATTATCTTCATTGGTCTGTGCAAGGCCCCTTTCTTATACCTATGTTTGTCTACTTGTATTTATTTGTTCTCTCTGATTCCCATCCTCTACTCTCATCTCTGTCCCCCCAGAGGTCACCGTTCTAACACATTTATGTACATCCTTGCTTATATGTGTTCTTATAAAATGTGTTTTGTTGTCTTGTGTGCACATATTTTTAATTATTAATGGATACTGAACTATATTGCATTCTGATTTTTACTCTTTTTACTAAGTATCATTTTTCAAGCTCCAGTTTGTTTCTACATGTATATGTAATCTGTTCCTTCTAATAGTGCCACAGGAATCCATGCTTTTCATCCACTTTATTAACTTCCTGCTTTCACAGGGGTGGCTGCCAAGGTTGACTTGAACTCCCTGCCACCCAAATAATGTGGAATAAATCACCTCTTCATGTCCCCTTTTGGGCCTGGATATATTTTGGGGGGGACTCTAAATATAGGGACATAATTATTGCTCCTAGAGTTAGAAAAACTATGAATTATTTATATCTTTGTATTGAATGTGTTAAATTGGATTTCTTCCTTATAAAATTTGGCACATATCCATAGAGTCTAAAGTTGGGAACCTGGGGTAGCAAGAGAAGAGTATGGGGATGCAAGTGCCTGGGGGACAGATAGGGGCTGTTCCAAGTAGGAGAGAGAAGAATAATCGTAGGTGGGAGGATATTCAAGAAAACCTTTCCTTTTTCCAAGAGTTGATTAAAGGTCCCATAATGGGTGAACAATATGCACTCATGCATCACCTAACAACAGAAGTATGTCTTTAGAAACATGTCTTTAGGCAACTTCGTTTTTGTCTGAACATTGTAGAGTATACTTACATAAACCTAGAGGGAATAGTCTACTACACACCTAGGCTATAGGTATGGCCTATTGCTCTAGGCTACAAACCTGTACAGCATGTTACTCTACTGAATACTGTAGGCAATGGTAACACAACGGTAAGTATTTGTGTATCTAAACATAGCTAGACACAGAAAGGTACGGTAAAAATATGGTATAAAAGATAAAAAATGGTCCACCTGTGTAGTAGGGCAGCTCCATTACAATCTTACGGACACTATCATATATGCAGCCTGTCATTGACTGAAACATTGCTAAGTGATACATAACTGTTGTAGTTTAGTTACAATCCTGTTTTTATGATTTAGTGACTATTTCTTAAAACAAAATTTGGAGGCACATAGGCACTGATTTAAATGTCAGAGTTGATATCTCCTCTCTTTACCTGAGAATGTAAATGACTTTAGGGGTCATATTAACAAAAAGAATCCTCATCATCTATATCATTTTAAACATCTTTGTCGTGATTACCATGCTAAGATTATCTCTAACTGTAGATTCAGCAGATCAGTCATCATTTTCAATGGCCTCTTGCATTTACTGCTTTTCTGTAATTCTTATTCTCCTGGTATATCTAGGTTCACTTTCTATATATGAAGCATTGTCTGCTGCATATGTTATGACCATTTTCATTTCTGTCTTCCTTCGTGTTGCTCTTATCTGACATGTACCACTATATGCCTTAACGTCTCATCTCCCTTCCTTCAAAACACAAGCAGGGAAGAGCAGTGACAGCAAGGAGAGACTCTGAAGGCCAGTGCCCCAGGCCAGGGAAGCCAGACAACTGAAAGGGACACTAACTGAGAGCTTGGAGGGGGAGGACACATCCGGCTAATTCAGCAACAGGAGATTTTATGCTGAGTTCTTCAGTCACATATCCACAATAGAAAAATATTTGAGCTCCTAAATATGACATCAAGTGTGCCCTTGTTTTTAACATTAGAAATGATGGATTCATTTACATGCATTATCCAGGCAACTGGAGCAAGAAGCCTGGATGTCGAGAAACTTAGGCTTCCTAGTGCTGGCTCTGCAATTAACTCACTAAATGACCTTTGCCAAGTCATTTAACTTCTCTGAGGCTTTCACATTTCTGTAGTCTTGCAGGAGTTATCTCTTGTATCTGGAATCCCCTAACCTCTCTGACAGGCAAGCTTTTACTCATTGTCAACACTCAGTTTGGCATCATCTTCTTTCTGAACCATCCCCTGACTCCCCCCACCTACGCCTGAGCAGAGTTAGGTGCTACTTCCTCTGTGTGCCTGTAGTATGGTAATTATTTACGTGAATGTCCCTCCCCTACTCTGCTGCCTTCTTATACCCCTTGCCTTACAGACTATGAGCTCCCGGAAGACTAAAACAGTATTTTCCCTATTTTTGAAGCCCCAGTGCCTGACATGTGAGTTGACATACAGTAAACAGTCAATATGTTTGTTGAACCTAGTGAATGAACTTTATATCTTTATATTTCTTTATATGTCAAATGAAGGAGTTAGATAAGATTGCTGGTTTTCTAAACTTGCAAAACTAGAAGAAGCAGTTTAAAATGGAAGGGAAGGACCAATACATTATGGAGAAAAAGAAGAAAATGCTCCATTTGAAGTAAGAATCAGATTTCAGCAACCTGTCCATTTGACCTCTCCTCTTAGAATACAGTACTAGGAGGTACAGCAAGACAATCCAAACATCTTGGCCCCAAATCATCATTGCTAATTTCCCTTACAGCTATAAAATTGTTATTTTGTGAAATTCACTTGTTCAAATAGCAACATTTTTTATTTGAACATTTTTGAAGGAATTTTTCCTAAAATGTAAAAAAATATTGACCTGGCTCCATAAAAAGTGGAGCATGGCACTCACATAACTGACTCTTTTGTTTTCTTTCTTTTTTTTTTTTTGAGTCAGAGTCTCTGTTGCCTGGGCTAGAATGCTGTGGCATCAACCTAGCTCACAGGAACCTCAAACTCCTGAGCTCAAGCAATCTGATCCTATTGCCTCAGCCTCCCGAGTAGCTGGGACTACAGACATGTGCCACAATGCCTGGCTAATTTTTTCTATATATTTTTAGTTGGCCAATTAATTTTTTTCTATTTTTAGTAGAGACAGGTTCTCACTCTTGCTCAGGCTGGTTTCCAACTCCCGACCTTGACGGATCCTCTCACCTTGGCCTCCTAGAGTGCTAGGATTACAGGTGTGAGCCACCGCACCCGGCTGTGACTCTTTTCTTAATGACTCAGGTCTTCATTAGGAACATTGAGTATTTCACTGAGCCAAATTCACAGAGGCATTTTTATGACATATTTATTTTCCTGTATCTTCCTTGTCTGTCTGTTGTCATTTCTCCTGCTGTCCATATTACTAATTTAATAGCTTCCTTAGTTAGTATCTTCTCAAAGCTCCGGTGCCCTAAATTTTCTTCTTTTATTATAATACACTGTGAGCTAAAATAATGGAAAATAAAGTTTATTTAGAGGTATGTGTTCACAAAAGAATGAGTAGGATTTGAACAAGTCGATGGCTTTTGTGTTGTAACTTTGTGAGAATCATAAAGGTTGTTTAAGATATTTAGTGGGATGGTGTTATTTTTTGGTTTCTAGGTCCTTGGTTTTGCAGATTGCTAAAGTTGTGCTTCTACATAAATGAGGTATATTATATGTTTTCCAGAAAAACCGTCCTTGGTACAATCTGGGAATGACTGGATGAATGTACCTTGAATGATTCAAAGCATTTAAATCATTTTTTGTTTTACAAAACAACTGATAAAATATTTGCGTATGCATCCCTAATGTATGCTCTCTTATAAGTTATACCCAAGGACTTTTTTTTTCCATTATGCCATTTATTGATGATGGAATTATACTGGAAAACACTATAAAAGAATAATCTTTTGAACAGTTTACTAAGTAAAACAAGTACTTTTTGACTTTTTGACTAATAGGTTATAAAAACATATCAAAAATAGAAATGAAAAATGACAACATAAAAACAAATATAAATACTTCTTCTAATATTTTCTGCCCACTTTCCACAAGATTGTCTTGTGCACCCTCTGAAATGCATACCCTACTTGTAAATCTCTGCTTTAGATATATATGTGAGGATATTAACTTTGACTTTAGCTAGGCAAATAAGCCTCTGCCCAAGTAAAAACTAATTTAGCTGATTTTCAAGTCATGAAACTAAATTTCTTTATCTGTAGAGCTTAACATGTGTCCTAGTGTATAGTATGTACACAATACATGTTTGATGAATGCCTACTGAAGGACTGACGAAGATCAAGAATAATTCATAAATTCTTTTAATTAGTTCTTTACTTTTGTCTGCCTAGCTCGTGTCAGACCTCTTTTGCAATGTGATCGCATATTATTATATTATTATTGGCATGCACATCACTAAACAGGAATGGTTGTAAAGCACACTGGAATTTCAAAGGCAGGGGCCTTTGATCCAGGGGTAGGGCATATAACTCCTCTGGCAGGTTGGTCCCCATGACAAGTTTCCAGTCATCCAGATTACTGTAGCATAAGACATGGCAAAATCTATCTTAATAAAGACCATCTATGGGCATCTGGGATAGCGAGTGGGGCACTGGCAGTAGCAGTACTTAAACAATGGTGATTCTCCAAGCTGGAAAGATACCAGTCTCTTTCCCCACACACTGGAAAGGGTGTGGGGGAAAGGAGAGGAGCCAGTAAGGACATGTTTGGGTTGAGTTTCAGGGTGTAGCTATGCTTAGGCCTTCTGCTTTTACTCTGCACACTCACCTTGGGCACTTGTATTACCACTTAGCTAGTGAAGTACCATCTATTTGCTTGCATTTCAGACACATACCCAGCAGCCTACTGGAGAGTTCCAATTAGCTGTCTCAAAAGTACTATATCATTTACATGATTAACTCAACAGTTTTCCCCCAAACCTGTCTGTCCTGAATGTTTCCATCTCTGTAGATGGTATAACCACCATACACCTAGATGCAGAACCCCGGAAGTTTTCCTTTATTCCTCTAACTCCCTCATCCTTTACCTTCATCTATTTGGCTCCATTTCTATTTCCAGCATCAGCTCTTGACTCCTACTTGGACTTCCTAGATCCAATCTCAGTACCTCCAAATCATTTTACACATTTATACCAGGGTGGTATTCACAAACGGTAATTTGGATAATATATCCTCTGTGCTATGGTCTGAATGTTTGTGTCCTCCCAAAATTCATATCACTAAGTGAATCCTAATTACTGAAGTGATAGTATTAGTAAGGTAGGGCCTTGGGAGGTGATTAGGTCCTTGCATGGCAGAGAGCAGAGAAGAAGAAGCAAGCTCTCTTGTGTGTTTTTATAAGGGTACTAATTACATTCACGAGGGCTCTACTTTTATGACCTAATTACTTCCCAAGGGCCCCACCTCCTAATACCATCATATGTGGTGCTAGGATTTCAACATATGAATTTTGGTGAATGCAATCATTCAGCTCATGACATTGAGTGAAAGAATGATAGAATGAGGTACAGGTACAGTCCCGGTAATTTACTTAAAGGGCCAATATAAGAATTCATTGAGATAATTTGTGTAAAGAGCAGGGCATGATTACTTGGTGTTTTGATGTGGCCTGTGTGATACAGTCATTATGCCATGCTTAACTGTACCCATCAAAATGCTTCTGCTATATAGTAGTAATAATATTTAGTACTTTTGAGTATCTTTTCCCATGTCCAACATTCTTTCAAATGTTATAGGAGAACATTTATAACATTATAATGTTATATCTTATTTAATCCTCATAAAGAAACTCCATGATGTGTTTCTTACGAGGCAACCAAGACATAAAGGGGTCAACCAACTTCCCCCAAATCACATGACTGAACAAAGTTCAGCATTTGGCCATTTGGTGATTCTACGACACAGCCTCTCATTTCTAAACTATTAGAAATAAAACTATTCCTAATAGTTTTATTTGAGCTTTATTTCTTCCCCATTAAAGAGTAAGATATTTAAATTTAATCCAAGGAGTATTTACTGACTCATTCACCATGTGTGCAACATTGACAACTGTGTGAGGTTAACAAATATTTATCACTGACTTTCTAGAAGAGTGCTGTAACTTCTTGATATTTCTGGACCTTAATATCTTTGTGAGAGAATTAAAAGAAACAAAGCAAGGGATAATAAAACAATAAAAAAGAATTTTCCAGAACATTCTGCATTCTAAACAACTCCTTTGAGTACAGATTACGTTGCAGTAGATAGTGAGGCTTCCTAAATGTTTGTTCTCTAATGGTAATGCCCTCATCCTCAGAATTCATCTGCTTCCATCAAGCCGGTTCTAAAATAAATAGTCCAGGCCCCTAGACAAGTTTTCAAGAGAGTGAAGGCACTTTCACATACACCATTTCTGAAATCTCCACATTTTTTTTTAAAGCATTTGGTAGTTATGGGTCATTGGGCAAAATGCCATTTGTCTTTGGAAGACTGTGGTCTGAATGACTGTCATCAGAAACTTTGAAGACTGTTTTTTTCAGGATGATTGAAATCAAGTTTGAATGCACTGGCTACAGGTAAGAGATGGATTTTTTCCAATCAATTGGAATCTATTCCAATGGGGTTTTTGAGGAAATGAAATTCCTGGGCTATTATTAATGACACATCTAGAAAGAAAGTGAATCCAATGTCCATTTTCTCCAATTTTGATAAAATCACTGTGGTTCCTCTTATTGTATCGACGAGAGTCAAAGAGTGAGTTCCTTCTAGCTTTCTACAAATGAATTCTGCATTTCACTCACAATGAAATAAAGAACAAAAGTTATATGAATATATTATTAAAGTAATTTATATCTGTGAATTACTGTGCACTTGTTATTGTTGGCTCATCAGATTAAGACACAATCAGAACGTCTCATTTATGCACTGAGTGTTGATCAGTTTTTTACTTCCGACCACAAGTTTATCTCCCCACCGATACCACTGGTCCAGTGAGGCATGCAGCCTGCAATAGGCCAGTCTGGGGACCTGAGCCAGGACACCCTCAAAGGCGTCAACTTTGCTTGCCTGGATGCTTGGGTTTACGAAACTGCGACTTGTTTTACTTGATCAGGGATCCTGGTTCTACCTAATCAGGAATCCTGTTTGACCGAAAAGTGATTTTAGAATCAAAGATTAAGAGGTTAAACGCTCAGCTAGGGCTCAGGGTTTCAAACGCACTGTCCCACCAGAAAAGTTAGTATTCTTTCGTTTTCCCTTGTCACCCTAAAGATTTTTACTTCCCTGGGGCATTCCCAGAGCTTCTGGGGAGACATATGGGCAGCCAGGGGCCAGCCCATTCGCTCCCTTTCCCCAGCCCGTGGAGGGCGTAGCGCCCGGGTGGGGAGCCCGCGCCAGCCCAGTCGCGCTTTGGCCTTCTGACCCAGACAGCCTCGGACGCGAGGGAGCGCTCGGCCCGCCTGGGTCGCACCGCCCCCGGCCTCGGGGCTGCCCGCCAAGAGTTCGAGGCCTCCCCAATCCGGATGTGATGAAAAGGAGCAACAGAGGGAGAAGTGTTGGAGTGTAGGAGTGGTGGACGGGGCGAAAGAGAGGCAGAGGGGGGAAAAGTCCCCCCGGGAGGGGAACTGGCCGGAGTGAGCTGGCTGGAAAGAGGGGGCGGAGTGCGCGGAGTCTGAGGAGCCGCCGCTGCCGCAGTTGCCGCCACTGCGGCGTCTAGGCTGAGCCAGAGGGAGGCGGGGAGGGACGCGCAGGGGCGGCCGCCACCGTCGTCAGGCCACCGGGGCGACATGCGGCCGCTGCCCGAGCCTCGCTAACTTCCCGGGCGGAAGAGGAGGAGGAGGCAGGGGCTGTGAGCGACTGGGGGGATGCCGAGGTAGGTGGTGGTCTCCGGGCCGAGGAGAGGAGGGGTTTCATCCCCATCCCGAACCTCTCCCAAACCCCTACCTCTCTTCCCGGCGCCCGCCCGGCTCGGCCCCCCGCTGGGACTCCCCGGGCCCTCGGCCGCGGTCGACTCGCTCTGGAACAGTTTTCCTCGCTACTTTCAAATCAAAACTTCCCCGGGGTGGAGTTTGGGGGAGGGCAGCGGAGGGGGAGGGAATGTCCCGCAGGGGTGGTGTGCTCTTCTCTGAAAACATTTTTTTTTCCCCCACTCCAGAAGCAGTCAGTTCCCTGCACCCAACACCTAACAGCCCTTCCTCCGTGCGCCCCGCGGGGCGGCGGGCTCGGCGGAGCGGCCCATGTCCGGCGCGGGCGAAGCCGTCGCTCCCGGGCCCGCGGGGCCGCAGCGCGCGGCCGAGGCGGGCGGCGGCCGGCTCGGCGCCCCGGCCCAGGGTGAGTGCGCGCTTGCGAGTTGCGAGCTTCTTTCGTTATTGCATGTGTCAGTTTGCCCACACGCATACTGGATGGGGGGACGGTGAAGGTGCTGCGAGGACGGTTTCCAACCTCCCGGTTGTGAACTTTTGCACAGTTCGCATTATTCAAGCAAGTTCTCCAGGATTCCTGCCCTGGATCAACAACCGGATAAGAGGGCGGGATCCGCTGGTCCCTCCACTCCCCCTTCCTTCGGTTGGGAAGAAACAGGATGACAGGATTGCTTTTTTCTTAAACATATGCATTTCTGGGTTTCTGGGCCTAAGACTCAGATGTGAGTTCCGAAGCACTTCCCTAAGTCTCTTCAGTTCTCGTGTCCTCAACAGATCCAGGACTGGCGCTGCCCTCTGAACAAGCATGCACCCTCCCTTTCACCTTTCTGCTTCTTGTGGGCTACTCTGCAACCCATTTGATAATCCAGGTTTCTGTGACCAGTTGCTTTGGAATGGCTTATGCACGTTTTCAATAACTGTTTTGTTTTGAAATAAACATGTTTTAAAAGAAACACTTCTCAAGAATGAATTAGCTCCTTTGTGTTCTTCCAAAGTGTAAACACATACAGCCTATAAAAGTAAATAAGTACTCTTGCGTTTGGGAAACTTCCATAACAAGCTTATAAACAGGTTAGACAGTATCTTTCCTCTCTTGAGGTTCATATGCTTCAGGTTTTCACTGGGGACAGAGAACAAGGTTCTTAAATTTCTCATGCATTTTACTTTAAGGATGGTTCTGATTTAAAGAGTTCTGACACTGATATATCAAAACTAAGTACTTTTCCAGGGCTCAAAGCCTACCTTATACCCTTGATTTTAAGCATATCTTGTAGCTTGTTTCTCCTGTAATAATAATGTAGTGAGATTCATAGGATTTTTTTTAAGGCAGCAGAAAGTGGAAAAAAAGTTGTTAACTTAATGTTCAAGCCACCATAAGTAAAAGCAGAAAACATCCATGGTTAAATTAAAATGTTCTGCCATCCAGGACTGTTAAATTGAATTATATTTATCATTTTTTTTGCTTCAAGAATGACTCATTTTTCTAAACAGAGAAAATAAAAACGATTAGCTGCAGAACATCAGAAAACTAGAATGATAAACATATGTTTTCCCAGAAGCAGCCCATGTTCTACATGTTGTATTGTCAACACAATCGTTTTCCTGTCATTAGGCATGCCCTCAGTAGTCATATCGACTCATTGATGGCCTGTTTATGCTCACACTTGAGCTGTTAATCATTATTATTAAACAAGTCATATGTCAAAAATCAACATCAAACACCCAAGGAAAACAGTTTGATTTGAAAATAGGTATTATCTGCCACATTCAACTTTAATAATTTGCATTTTCAAATCAGCTGGAAGAACTTGCAGTGGTACTTAATGCACCTGTGTAGTGTGATGCTGTATGGTATGATGTGATCTAACCTTAAGAAGGAGGACATCTAGAATGGCTTGAAGTAGGATGCTTGCTGTGTCCATCACATATTATCAGTGTGGAAACTCATGGGTTATATTTTACCTGAAAATTGCATTCGCTCCAGCAACATAGTTTACATGTTGCTTTTTTAATAGTTAAACTTTGACTTATAATATTCTTTAAGTAGGGATCAATTTAATCACAAGTGTATTATAAAATTGATTTTTTAAAAAAAGTAATCCTTGGAATCTTGTTAAAATATTGTATCTCAAACAGGTAGATTTCATAAGGTGTATTTAAAGAAAAAATTTTGGTGAGTGGGTGGAAAAAAGCTTCAAGTGTAGCTTGCCATGGTTGGTTTTATTGGTAAAGATGTTTGTGGAGAAGCTTTGCTCAAAGGCCACTATTAAGCCCTTTCTCGATTTCTCTTATCCCTTTGTTTCTGGATTCTTTATCATCCTTTCTGAAGAATAGCTTAATAATTCCCCTGTAGGACATGGCCATGTAGTTCATTGAAACTTAATTTTATAATTCTGTATATTAAAGTCAGTGAGAAAAACTGAAGGCTTTGTAAAAGTTAACAGAAAATATCCTTTCATGAAGAAGGATAGGATCAAGTCTGCCTCTGCAAGCAGTTATATGTATAGGTATATTCAAAAAGACATTGTAACCTATATATATATTCTGTATTATGTTATTGAGCTATCCATATTGTTAACCAAAGGCATGGAACCTTAAAGTTGAAAGTAATTTTAGGAATTCTCTAGTCTGAACGCCCTATCAAATCTAAGATGCTATTCTATGTCCTTTTTGGTGGTTGGTTAGTAGCCTACAGTGTAGCCCATTCTAAGTATCAGCTTTAAGAGTTAGGAAGATTTTCCTTATTAAGATTCTTACTCTCCTTCCTTAAAACTTCTACGTTTTTGATATGATTGTGCAAACCTTATTATTGCTTTGAAAGCATTATAAAGCATTAGAGGTCTTTCGCATGTGTTTTTAAATTGTTTTTAAATTGTTTTTGTTTTTAAATTGTTACAGACTAGGGACATAAGCTTATGTACTCCAGGCTGTCAGAGGGAACCAGGATGGTTGTCAGACAATAGAGAGCAGTGGGGATTTGGGGAACTGGAGAACTCATGGGCCAGGAGGCAGCATTCCTGAGTTCTAGCTAATTTTTGTCATGTGAGTTAGTATCTTTCAGTATTTCAAGGGATACTGGAAATCTGGATCTTCATGTATCATCTCTCCATTTTTAAAAGTTGGCAACTAATTAAATATGAACTTTGTCTAGGCCAAACAAAACAACCACACCTGCAGGCTGGATGTGGCCTCTGAGCAGTTGATTTGTGATCTCTGTTGTAGAAAATAGAAATTAAATGTGTAATTTAAAACTATTGTCCTATTTATGACTAGCTTGTGAAATATTGATTTACTTTCTAATGCAAAGTACCAGTATAAATGTCTTGATAGGTGGAGGACAATTTGGGCCATACTTAACTTTTATTTTAAAAAAGAATGGCTCTTGTATGTGTGCTTCCTCTAATAGTCATTTTTTTCCCTTTTTGATTAAGCACTTTAAAATTGTGTTATAAAGCAACATTAAAAGTGTAGGTATTTGCTCTTTGGTATAGTAGTTACTAGAATCCCTATAATAGAAAGAACCTTTTAATTAAATGCTTCTTTCATAAGCTTGTGATTTATAACTAGAGGAATCTTTAGAAATAGTTTAGTCTAACCTGCTCATTTTTTTAAATAAGGGAAAGGATGCCCAGAGAATTTAAGTGACTTGCTCAAGGTCTCATACACAGTAGCAAAAAATCAGGATGGAAGCACAAATTGTAAAATATATGTCATTGCGATAAATGCAGTTGAAGTAGAGAATCAATACAACTTTTTTGTAGGGATAGACGTGTTGAAGATAATAGGCTTTGGATATTGTGAATCACTTGAGCCTGTTCCCATCCCTGTATCATCTCCCCAGCCCCCAACCCATTGCGTTTGCCAAGATGTAGACAGTTGGACTCTGAGTGCTGGAATATACTTTAATGTGATAATGTGTGATTTAATGCACTCTTCTCTCTTGGGAGAGTCCTCTGAGACTATTAGGCGGACTTTTCATAGCAGGATGCAAAATGCCAGTGAAGTTAATTAAAAATAATCTAAAATAGAAGCTAGGGAGAGAATCAAGTTGAAATTACATAAGAAGAGCTTTGACTTAGAAGCTTAACTGAATTATCAGAAGTTTATAGTGGTTAATCAGATTTTCTTTTGGGGAAGCCTGTTTGTTTGAATGTATATAATGTATACTTGTAGGTATCTATATTCTACTTTTATCATATTATTTTATCTTCTTAATTAAGGATGGCATTTCTCAAAATTTGTCATCTTTGGAAAGGTTCTAATCCTGTTTCTCAATTGGGGATGATTTTGCCCTTCAAAAGACATTTGGCAATATGTGGAGACATATTTGGTGGTCATTACAGGGGTGAGGTGTGTGCCACTGTCATCTAGTGTGTGGAGGCCAGAGACATTGCTAAGCATCCTACAGTGCATAGGATGGGAAACCTTCCCAACAAAGAATGACCTGGCCCAAAATGTATGTCAACAGTGTTGAGATGGAGAAACCCTGCTATCCTAATCTCCCAAGGCAACTAAAGGTTTTGGCTCCACCCCAGACTTTCAGAATCTCTGGGTGTGAGACACAAGAATCTGCATTTTAAAAAAGTTCTAGGTGCTCCTTAACTTTAGTTGAGAATCACTGCTTTACAGGCTTTTATCTGTAAAAAGATGTTATATTGATAGACTTTTAAAAACAGTCTTTTTTTAAGGGGGTACAAGGGGGAGAGAAAAGTCTTCAAAAATCTTTTAAATAAAAGTTCCTTTTTCAAGTTCCAAAGTTTAAATTATTGCCACTGTATGTAAATTCTCTAATAACATTCTCAAAAATTTTTATCACATACTCTAGATCATCCTCAAAATACTGCTGAATATTCACCTTCAAAAATGTTTATTTCTTTTCAAAATTATATGTACTATAATACAAATATATTTGGAACATCATAAAAGAAATACATTAGTAAAATTAAAAAGTATAAGAGAATAAATGAATAGAATTTTAATACTTTCTTTTACTACCTCAGTAGTTAGTCTTGTCTTGTTACCCTGTACTTCTCTTTGGAGACCCCAGGATATGGGAAAACAAAGAAAAAAAGTCCCCATTTTTTACATGAGTTGTGTTCCTTTGTAAGTTAGACTTTTGGAAACTGGATTATACTATCTCATAGGAACAGCATGATAAATTATATTTAGTTCCATAATAAATCTCAAAAAATTGTTGGAAGTAAATTTCATTAATTTTTTTATTCTTACAATGATACATCACAGAGAACATACTATTATAAAACTGTATTTATATAATAACACAAATTTAAATGTCCAAGAAAAAAATCAAATTGAATAGAAACTGCCTTAAGTCACTTTTTGAATATAGGTGCTTGAGGAAGGACAAACCTTAGTTAGAAAAATATAGGGAGACTTGTCTAGATTTGAAAGAGGAATTGGGTACATTTTCAAGCCCCTTCAAACTAACACTTTTAATTCTTTTTTATGTCTAAAGGAACTAATGTATGTTTTATACATTTAGTTATAGAAGTGCAAGTCTTAACAGCTGGGCATATTTATTTTCAAAAGAATCAAATGAGGAAGAGCAGGATGTAACTGGGAAAAGAACTAAGAAGGGAGGAAGAAGAGAAGTGGTTACAGAAGATGTGTCTATAAAGCTAAGAAAGTGTTTGGAGAGACTGAACTGTTTGAGTTGAGAACTGAGGGGAAAAAAGCTCTAAGGAATAGCATGGTGTGCACCGAGCCTGTGACTGACATTAGGGAAATAGGCGCTGTAGTAGAGATACAAAGAAAGTGTGGTGGCAGAACATGAGGGAGAGAAAATGTCTCTAGTGGGGCATTTGGAAAAGCCTCAAGAAAAATTTTGGTTTGTGTTGCACCAGGAAGCATGCTTTGAGGACTCAGTGGTGTGGCGATGCATGGTAGAAAACAGGCTAAGAGGGGATGGTGGCAGAATATTGGGTATTTCATTAAGACCCTTGTATGGGCTGTATGAAGGGGCAGAGCATGGGGTAAGGTTGTAAAGAAAGGCAAAAGTCAGATGCATCAGGAAGGCCCTGATTCTCCTGTTGAGAAGCTTGTGCATCCTTTCTGTAGGTGGTGGGGAGTCACTGAAAGTTCTTGAGAAGGGGATGGACAGGACCCATTTGGTGTTTTTTTAGGAAACACCAGATTCAGAGGACGGTTTTCGAGGGAGAGGCAAGAGTGGAGGCAGTAATTATCAGGAACCTACTATAATAGCTTGACAAAAGATCAGAGGACCTAGGGCAGCATCAGTGAGAGTAGAATTGAGCGAAGGGACTTTAGAACAATAGCAAAAGTAGAACTCTGCCTAGTTTCGAGAACCCCTTGAGGGCATCGATGTTTACATATACATCTTTGAATCTCCTGAGTCCAAGCACAGTGTTCCCATTTTGATGACTTGGACTGACATGGTTGGATAAAATATTTAATATAGGAGGTGGTGGAAAAATAGAAATTTAAGGTAATTTATAAATTTGCTTTATATCCTGAGTGGAAACATAAGAGGAGCTGTTGAGTCTTCTTTTGATAAGTTTGACTCCAGGGACTTTATCCCTCACCATGATAGCCAATGGGCAGCTGGAAAAGCAAATTTGTAGCTAGGAGCGTGGTGAGGGAGGGTCAGGCTCACCGACTAAGAAGTCACCACCCTGGAGCTGATAGATAGGCACAAGAGTGAGGGAGTGGACTGAGGAATAAATTTGGGGGAATGGCTACACTTCTAAAAGGAGTAGGAAAAGAATACAGAAGTTCATAATGCTGGTTACAGAAGCATGAGATGTTTGGTACATGCAGAAGATGGAAAGAGTTGTGGGTTATTGAAGGAGAAACCAGGTGCATGGAGGGCTTCTGCTCACCAAGCACTAATGGGAAGAAAGCCTGGGAAGAGAGAGATTGAAGATGAAAGGGGATGCAATGGGTTGGTGTTGATGGTGCAGTGGGTGTTTGTATTAATGATTGCAATAGAAAAATTCTGGGAAAGAATGGGATAAAGAGGCGAGTCTTAGGGACAGTTGGGAACATTCCGTTTTGAGATAGGGATGGGAGAAAAGGATGGGTGATAATCTAGAGAAAATTTGATATGATAAAGAATATCAAAGGCCTAGATCTTCTCACTAAAGAGATGGTAACACTTGCTGAGAGCAAGGGAGGTTAGAGTGAGTCAAGAAATTTGAGATTTGTGGAAAAGATTTGGAAGAGGGAAGAATTCAAGAGGGAGTGAATCTGGGGCAAACAAAAGGGCTGCTCAGTAGCACTGAGGGCTTGACTAGGAATGAATGCCATGAATCCTAGTGAACAAGATGGGCATGGTTGGGTGACTTTCCCAGTGATGAGCATGTGGGAGCTTGAGAAGAGAAGAAGATATAATAGATTTTGGAATTAGCAGAGGGCTGGAGGTTGGCAGGCTTGAAGCAACGGGAAGACAAGGAATCCGTATCACTCCTGTGTTGGAAGAGTGTGTTTGTATTAAATGATCTCGTGTTCCAGACTGGGAAGTGGAGCCAGAGAACAAAAATGCAATTGGCAGGCTGACACTTCTGGCAAGCAAAGCTTGTGGCTGTTGCTTTGTTTGGTCAGTTCACATACAAAGATTTAATATATATGATTGGGTAACCTTTACATGGATTATGAGGGAAGCTGTGGAATTTTTGGGTGTGTAAAAGCTTTTCCTGTTTCTTTGAACCTTATTTCCTGGATCTTGTTGAGGTGATTTCATGGAAAGAGGGCCCAATAACAGCATGCAATTATTTTACATTTTTTTTTTTTTACATCATTACATTTTCGTAGTAATAGAAGATTTGAGAAAAAATAAGGAAACATAAATTGATACAATCTAAAGTTGCGCCATTTGCAAATAGAAAATTATTTAGAACAACAAACAAAAGAGAGGAGAAATTCAGTCAAATTGTCTTTCTGAGGTAATGTAAGTGTAAAGACAGAGGATAAATCAAGTGATTTCTTGATTTGTAATAGTCTTTATTCAGTTTTTATTATGAGAAGACTGACTCTGGACCGGCCTGAGTCTAGATTTTGGATGGTTTAACTTCAGGGATTCATTAGAGTGGATCAAAGATGGATGCTTCTATCTTAGTCAGTGCAATGTATATGTAGCAGTATTTTGGATGCTTGTGTGCTTTTTCTCTCTCTTCCTCCCTTCCTGTCTCCCTCTCTCCTTCCCTGCATTCCTCGCCCCCCTTGCTGTGTCTTGCCAGTACACTTTACTGAAGTTACTTAAACTTTCATATCTTCTTTTTACATTAGCATGCATGTCCTGAAGGAGGAAAGCTTTTTAACCTTCAGTTTTTGAAATCAAATTATGTTTTATAGTTTCCGCTTCTAGTCAGTCAGGGCTCACTAATTAGGAACTATGAAGAGAATTATTTTAGCATGAATTTAGTTTCGTCTGTGGTTTCTGCTTGCAGTCCACTTCTGTTTTCAGATCTGAAGTACGATGATTCATGTACATGTGCCTCCATGTTCTATTTTTTAGTGGTTCCAGAAATGAAATCTGAAATCAGTTTTTACACTAGCACAAATATTTTACTGTTGAGAGATTTTTGAAGGGGAAAACACTCCTCACAGGTATTTTTTGTGTGCCTATCAGGAAGGTTCTGTGATTAAGCATATATATATTTTTTTTTCCACAAGGAATTTGTAAACTAGGTGAGGATGGGATATGACTGTGTACCAAATTAAACTGCAGTCTCTTATTTAAATATCAATTCAAGATTACAGGAAGAGTCATGTGCTGCCAACTTGCTTGTGTAATTCTACAGCATATAAATTTAAGGGTTGAGAGAGAATCTTAGGATGGCATGAAGGAGTCAGTTTTGTCTGAATTAGACTGCTAGTGATCCCAGCTGAAGAATGCAGTTTGTAGTTTTTTTTTTTTTTTTCTTTGTGTGTGTGTGTGTGTGAATTATACAGAATTGAGCACTCAAGAGAAAGCACCTTCTGGTTGAGCAGGCACTCTGAAGCTACGTGGCAGAGTGCACAGGCCCCAACTTCCTTTCTTTACTTTTCTACTACGAACATAGACGTATTCTATTCTTACTAACCTTTCACCACCTAAGCAACACACAGGATCTTTAGTAAGATTCTCTGTGAGGGGTTATACTATTTATTTCTCATTGAATTACAAGGTGAAATTATCAAGCATGAGGATGGTATAGGAGTTTACAACCTTGAAAATATGTACAGTGATAAAGTAACTATGTCAGTTTTTCATCAATATGCAAAATGTGTGTAATTCTTACTTCAGCTAAGTAGTAACACATTCAATCTTTGTGTTAGGAAAGTATTTCTGGTTGGAGGGGAAAGAGATTGAGGCACTGGTAGTGGACATGGAGAAGAAAGTATAGATTTGAGAGAAATTGGGGAATTGTAACTTGCAGGATAATTCATTATGTAGGGATACAGGAAATTAGGGGAAAATAAAGAATTGAGGGTGATTCTGTGTCTGCTGTTGAGCAAGATATAGATCACAGTGGGAGAAGAAAAGTAGTGATGAATTTTGGGAAATGTTGAGTTTATATCTATGTAGAGTTATATCCATGTAGAGTTGAAATTGCAAATTTATGTCTCAGGACAGTGATCAGGGTTAAGATAATGGATCTACAAGTTGTCCTCCTGGAAACGGCTGAAACTGTGGAAGCTGATGAGATTACAAAGATGGTAGAGCCAGAAGAATAAAGGTTGTGGGTTTAAAGGAGATTCCAAAGTATGTAGTGTCCTAGAGCAAGGGAGGAGGAGTGTCCAGAAGGTGAGAGCTGGGTAAGTGAAGTGTATGAGAGGCTTCTGTTTGGGCCTTTGTGACAATTAAGAGAGAGGACACATCTTCTGACTTCACATCCATATCTGTCACTCTGAAGTCCAAGAAAACAATTTCAATATACTTCTAATTCATTCACTATTATTTTTTGTGTGCCTTCACCACTATTTGAAATGCTCTTCTGCATTCTCTCTTTATTTACTTCAAGATCAGACTGAAATTATAACACGGAAATGCCTTTACAGATTAAAAAAGCCTTCTTTGGTTTACTTTTGTTATCCATTGGCCTTCATTCTTGTAATAGTGCCAAATAAAGGGTTCATTGCTTAACCAGAGAGCTTGAGAAAAAAGTGCTCTTGACACATTAACTCTTAAAGTGAGAGTTAACAGAAAGTTTTTAAGACTGTGGCACTTATATGAGGGATCATACTGAAATTCAGACTAAAGATGGGTGTGTATTATCATTTTTAAAAAGGGGAAGATGGTAGAGTCCTCAATTCCTTTTTATAGTAGAGTTGACAGACTGCTAATTAAGAGAACTGCTATAGATACGACATCTCTGAATTTCAGTAATCAGACAGACTCTCTCATATTAGCTTTCTAGACAAGATTAAGAAGACTACTATGCTTATGAGAGTGAATAGAATGTGAAGCCTTTGAAAACCCATTGAATGAACTGAGGGTATTTAGTACAGAGAAGGTTAAGATAGAAGAAAATGAGATATTTTCTAATATGACACTGTCATATGCAGAGAGGATTAGACTTTACTTGTTTGAGTTTGTTTACTTTGATTTTGCAAAGAGCAAAATATAATGAATCAGAGAAAATTTTAGGAAAGTAGATATTAGCCAAATATGAGGATGGTCTGAATAATTCAAACAGTCCCAAACTAGAGTAAGCGATTTTCTGAGGTTGTTTCTCAATCTCTGCAAGTATTCATTGCTTCAGTCCTTGGCTTTTTGGGGATGTTGGATGTTTATTGTTTTCATCTGAATTGATTTTATCAGGTTATTAGAGGAACCTCTAAGAGCCTGTCTAACTCCAAATTCCATGAGCATATAAATGTTTGGCTTTAGCATGAGTCATGAGTATACTTTTTGGTTAAATAAACATAATTGAACTATATTTGAGGAGGTAAGAGTTTACTGTTCCTCAGTACCAGTCATCCTGAAAATGTATTCTTAGGGTAAGGACTATAGGTTTAGATGTAAAACGTGCAGGGCATTAAGATGACTGAGTCTATATGCTCTGGTCCCCCATATTATATTGCTGTTATCTAACTTCTCTTACCTTTTGTTAAAATGGAAAGTGCAGATTTCTCCTCACCTCATTCGTTTAGAGCCCTGATTTATTGAGATGTATTTTAAACAATGGCTACATTTTGTACCTATTCCTTTGCATATTCATGCTCAATTGCATATTCATATAATTTTGTAGTTGTTTTCTACTTTGTGTATATTTCACTCTTTTCTACCCAACCTAAACCTGTAAAAGTGATTGTCAATGTCACTTTTTTCCATTCTTTTGAACACATCATAAGCTTCTAAATACATAAGAAGCCCTTTAAAGGAATGCATTTCAGTTCTTGCTCAGAAGTTTTATTATTTTTTAAAATGCTGATAATAACAATTAAGTTGATTTAAGCATTCAGTTCATTCAACATTTATAATATATTTGTGCTTATATAATAACTGTCTTGTGTTTGCACAGTTATGAAGTTTTATGCATATGTTCATTCATCTGTTAAAATGCTTTGATTATCTCAACATTTTTTTGGACAATGTGATTTTAATCTATTTTAGAATGTTAGGCAAAGCAGGTTGGTTTTGCAATGTTCCTTAAAGGTCATTAGGCTTGAGGTTTTTTTTTTTTTTTTTTTTTTTTTGATCAGTGAAGAAGTAAAATTCCAGAGCCTCCGGTCTTCCTGAAAGCTGCCTTATCTTTGGTTTTTTAAAGGTTACATTTGGGAAGCATTTGTAGAATTTCCACATTGTTCTGAGCCACTGGGAAAATACAGACCCAGATTTTTTACTTTTCTGAGAGATTTTAGTCTTAGATTACTTGAAATTTCATAAACTGGAATACACATAGATCATTCATCATAATGCTGGTTTTTGGATAAAACAGAAACTGTTTAAAGTGATTTTGTTTATAGATAAAGTATGTGTGAATATTGATATATATTATGCAGATTATAAATGAGTTGTTGTAGATTATCATCAAATATTTAATTGAAGAGTATGAGAGCTAATGTGCAAAAATCCACAATTTTAGCAAAAAGAGAGCTACTTATATTCTTTTCTTTAAGGATATAAATATATTTTATACCAATTAAGTTTTATGAGGTTTTGTAAAGATTTCTGCCAAGTACCATTATTTATATTAGTCTTTCATGAAGTAAGCACAAATGAAATGTGGATAACAGAAAATATTTGATGATTGGTTTGTGAATTTACACACACCTCTGCCTAGTTCAGCAGAATATTTGAGGTGGCTTATAAGAATATATTTTTAAAAAAAGATTAAAACAGAATAATGGAAGATATAGGTAACCTAGGAAGTCCAAGCCTGAGGGAAAATCAGGATGTATAGGTATAGACTGTAGGGTCAAACCTAGTTATTCAATTTTGTCTATAAATTTGAGATAAAAAGAAAACTTTTTTAGTCTGATTTTTATTGTCCATAGGGAAAAAAATAGCATCTAGCTTCTCAGAGGAGGGAATACTTTTCCTTTTATTCAGTCTGGAAACAGATTTACTGTGTGGTTTTTCATATAGGATTTACTGAATGGGTACTGCTCTTAACAGCCTCCCTATGATGCATTTATAGCAGGTTTTTAAAAGGTGCTTATTGTAATAACACTTAATATAATAATAATAACCAGTGTGAATGAGCCCTTATTTTATATCAGACACTGTGCATTCCTCGCATGACTCCATTTATTTCCACATCCACCTTATCAGGTAGGTAGGTACTGTTGTTATTTCCATTTTAAAGATGAAGAATCTGACAAAGATTAACTTGCCCAGGATCCACATCATTAGTGGTGGACTTAGGCACCCTGATTTCATTCATTCATTTAATTAATTAATTAATTAATAGGCAGGATCTTGCTTTGTCCTCAGTCTCCAGAGTAGCTGGGACTACAGGCACACACCACTATGCCTGGCTAGTGTTTTTAAATTTTTCGTAGAGAAGCAGTCTTCTGGCCTCAAGTGATAATACCCTGTTTTCAGATCCTGTGCACTTAACAACTTCTCTAGTGCAGGGTACAGTTTAGGGATTAGTATTTCTGTCCCAGAGATGCTAATGAGAATCTTTGTATTTGTCAGGAAGGTTTCAGCTATCTGGGCATTTAAATGGCAATATTATTCCTATTTTTTCTTTAAAACTGTGGCATGCACAGAACTTCGTATGTTTTAAAGTTCAATTAAATGTATATCTGTAGTAATTTTGACAAGCTTCATCCTGAAGCAATATTCCTAGGTTCTTCTGTTCGTATTATTTGTTGAAAGCATTCAGCTATTGAGCTAATGCTATTGCTTGATCACAAACTAATGAAAAAATATCCCTCTTCAGTAGCTTGAACAGTTGTCTTATGGAAAAGGTTAAGCTTACTATTTCTACCTACCAAGAGCAGAGCTAGAACTAGTATAGATGACCTGACAGCAGATTTATGTTCAAAATAAAGAATAACTTACTAATTCACCAAACTGACCAAGAATAAAGTGTGTTCCCTTATGAGGTACCTTTCCTTGAAATTTTGAATGGCTGAATATTGCAATAGAACTTTATACACTGGGTTGGATATGAAGTTAGTTGAGCTGCGAGATCTTTTCCATCTCTGTATTTTATCATTCTGTTTCCAGCTGAATATATACCTCTGAGACTTACTGTTTTCTCATCAGTAAAACTGAGCTAATGTGCTTTTTTTCTCCCTTATTACATCATTGATGGTTCTAAGGATCAAGTAAATATTATATATTAAAGTCTTTTGAAAACTGATAATACTGTAATTGTAAAAATTCATTAATTCTTTCAATAAAAGAAAGCATTTTCATTTTTTTTCTTTTTTTAAAACTTATTTAACAACCACATGCCAGGTAAGTGGCTGTTATATGGTGTATATAATATTTTACATAAATTGCTTTATAATTTATTTTTAATGCTCTTAGATTTTTCTCTCTTGCTAATCACCGTTTTATTATTTTATTAGTTATCTCAGCTGTCTGAGATAACTAAAACTATCAAAGTTTTAAATTTGGATAATGCCAACTAGGTAAAATATTATAGAATTTTAAGTTAAGAGGAAATTCTGTTTATCTGAATATTTCCTATTCTCCTTCAACAGAAATAATTAAGATTGCAGAGGATTGCTTCCATCATTTATGCCTTTCTTTAGAAACAGGAAAAAATAAAAAGTATTGATCCTGTAAGATAAATAGTCATTTCTGAGTAGGACATATTGTATTTAAATTGATCATTTGGAACCCTTATTTTTTTCTTTTGACTTATTCTTTTGGTTAATTCATGCTTGTCACTGTCTTTGAGAATTAACTCAAATCCAATGCCCTACTCAAATGAACTCAACTCCAATGCCTTAGAAAAATCCACGTCTTTTCTGTGATTTTCTCTACTCCATTCTAAATACCCTTCAGCCTGTATGTGAGATTTTGGCTCTATTGTTTAACCTTTGTACAGAGTCAGATTTACACAATTGTAGAGCCGGAAAGGCCTCTGCAATCATCCAACTCAATGCTCTAATTTCCCAATGAAGAGGATGAAGAGGATGAGGCTGGTTCCGGGCACACAGCTGGTCAGCTTTTGAGCCAGAACTATGACCCAGAGCAGTTTTCATTACCTTCTGTTTTGTAGTCGCTTGATTGATTCATGTGTGTGTGTTTAGTCTCCCCAGAGAGAAGGATTCGTTGTCAGGGACCTAGCCTTTTTTCCTCATCCAAAGATTCTTCCTCACTTCTGTGACCAGAAGAGGTACACTGGAATTCTTGGGAGTTAGCCTTTTGGAAGAAATTGCCATTGGTGTGCAACTATCCTTTGGTCTAGTACTATTTTTAAAGTGTCTTCAATTTTTATTTTAATATCTAAGACATATTTCTTTCACCCCATCTATTAGTAGAATTGATTAGTATTATATATAATTCAGATTTTGTATTCTCATAGTTGTCCTAACATGGAGACAGAACTAAATACTTCTATGTTAATTAGATATTTAGATAACATTTTATTTTATGATTCCTTGGAATACCGTGACAAGGCAATGAGTGGCAAGATGTGTATCTTAATATTTTATATGCTCTTCTAAGTTTTTTTCTAAGTAGTTCTGCAGTACAGGACAAAAGCTTACTTAGAACAGTGCCCTCAAACCTGGCCATGTATCATGATGACATCACCACCCCACGCCACACACCTGAATTGAGACCTCTGAGGTTTATATTTAAAGAGGTCTACAGTGATTCTGACTCAGAGCCAAAGTGGAGAACCATTGGCTTTGAAGGACAGCATTATCGAGATGATGAAGGGCCCCTTTTAAGATAAAATTGCTGTGTTGAGGAGGAGTGCCTGTTGGATGTGTAAATGGAAGCCTTGTTGAAAGGCATAGTCTGATTTCATACATCAGTGAAATCACCTGATTGCCTGTTTTACAGGCCTACATAGTAGTTGAATTGCAACTGTGAACCTCCATACATCCAGAATGGAATTGATTAAACCAGGACTGTCTTCTGCTTCCCTATTCAGAAGTGACACAGCAAACTTACATCAATAACAGAAATCTATTATTAGAAACTGCCGTTTTGTCATTGTGATGAATAGTGGCTGACCCAACCAGTTGAAAGTTATAATAAGGTTGGTTCTGTGTTTGGATGGCATGGTGGCTGTGTTGGGATGTCTATCAATTAAATCTTGCTTTCTCTTCAGTGCATTTCTTCAGCGTTGTGTTATATGTAACTGCTCACTATTTATGAGGCTGTCATATGGGTATTCCATTAAAATGTGTACATATTAAGGACATATTAATAAAATAATATGCATAGAGTAGAAAGTCATAGAACAGCCAAGTGGTCACAGAAGGTTTGTTTTACTAGTGGAGAACTGACAAAAGACAATTTTAATTTTTTATTTTGACCCATTTCTGAGCCTTGCTTTGGGCTGGGTGCTGTGTATCATAGCAAAAGCCTGAGACCAACTTTTGAGCCCAGACATTTAGTTTTCAAAGGTTGGATATGCTGATGATTGTGATTTTATTGTAATTGCATATTATTTATCATTTATTGAATATAATGATACAGAATAATATATATTTTTTTGACCTGAGAAAGACACTGGGAATCAACTTTATTCTAGAATTTTACAGATAAGGAAACTTTTATTAAAAAAGTGTGATAAACTGTCCATTAATAAAAATGTAGATCAGGAAGAACTTTATTTTCCTCCTAGAGTGGGTCACATGATTGTATGTCTACGTGTATATGGACCACATGGCATTTTTATGTATACAATGGAGAGTTGAAAGGGTCTGTGTTTAGCACTCGGATATTGGACATGATTCAAATATGAGTCAAGTGTGTCTGGAGACTTTATTCAAACCTATTTTCTTTTAGTCAGCAATACTTCATAATGCCTTGGTTTCATGAATTAATTTTAATGGAATTAAACTTGAACAGTTCAAAATTATATAATTAATTTCATTCAGCTTCAATTAAAGTTGCTAATTGAATCAAGCCAACTAGCATGACACCTGGCGGCAGTTAGCTACAAAACAGTAGCAGCAAGTATGTAGAATTCTGTTGATGAGCCGGTTCATGTGTACTAGTGAGTTTGTATAAAAATCTCTTTTATTGATAATCTCAGAAAGGCCTTGAGTTGACTGTAGCAGTGGAAAGATTTCTGGAGTTGTTTAAAAAAGTAAAGGTTTTAATTGAAACTAACACATCTCATGAAGATTACATTTTGTCTAGGATAATGCTGAGTAAATGTTACATAAATCTAGAACATATTGGTTTAGCGTGCTTTTAATTTATATTTTACTGCTATTTGAATATGGTTTTGCTTTCTAAAAATACTTTGAATTTATGCCCTCTTTTTTTTTTTTCAGAGATCTTAGCCTCTAGACTTAGTCCTAAGTGGGTGTCCATCTATTTTCATGTGTTGAAATGTGTTTCATGGCAGAACTTTTCAATTGTTGTGAAATCCCCCTGGGACATGAGAAGTTTTGCATGCGCAGAAATTTTTTCCTTCCACTGGAAATGTTAACACAGTTGACTAACAACTTCTGTTTGAATCTCTTTCCTTTCTTTGCTTCCATGGCTTGACATCATCCAGATTCTCTTACTTCTCTAACTCCTTCCTAATTGTACAGACTCTTCTTAGTACTCTTAATATATTCACTGTTTTGGTGAGCTCGTTAATTTGCATGACTTCAGAAATTAAGTTTAGAAAGATGGCTGTTTCTGGTTATAACTTTTTTTCTGACTTTAAATTCAAATGTCCAGTACTGAATTCATCCATGAAGGCCTGAGTTGCATCTTATGATTAATGGTATCCTTATAACCTAGCACAATGCCTACACATGTACTGTGTACAATTATATATTTTTATTTATTTATTTATTTATTTATTTTTTAAGACAGAGTCTCACTCTGTTGCCTGGGCTAGAGTGCCGTGGTGTAAGCCTTCCTCAAAGCAACCTCAAACTCCTGAGCTCAAGCAATCCTTCTGCCTCAGCCTCCCAAATAGCTGGGACTATTGGCATGCACCACCATGCCCGGCTAATTTTTTCTATATATTTTTAGTTGGCCAATTAATTTCTTTCTATTTTTAGTAGAGACGAGGTCTTGCTCTTGCTCAGGCTGGTTTCGAACTCCTGACCTTGAGCGATCCACTCACCTCAGCCTCACAGAGTGCTAGGATTACAGGCGTGAGCCACTGCGCCCAGCCTAAATAAATATGTTTAAAAAGAATAAATTATTTTCCTTATATCCACATTTTCCCAATCAAATCCAGACTGAGACTGGTCATCTCCAGCCCCATCTTCCTTGATTATCTGTACAAGTCTCTAGTTAATTTCTCAGATTTTTATCCTTTTCTGTTTGTTATCCAGTTAAACTCTCACCAACTTCTATGTGGACTTTGCTAAGTCTCTCTTTTAGTTTCTTTTACTTTGTTCTGCTTCTTAGATGTATCCATACTTTAGCAATTTTAAGGACATTAAGTGTTGTGGAATCATCTGATTGCAGCCTCTTCTCACCCAGTTGAAATAGAATCTTTAGTGGTGGGATCCAGGAATCTGTTTCTTTTAAAGCTTCCAAGTGAATTAAGGTGCAGCCAGGATTGAGAACCACTGATGTGCACAGGTTTACTAATCTTTCTAATGCCTGGCTCTGATTAGGCATTTCATAAAGCTTCAGTGGCTACTTTGACTTATTTTTCTTGCTTTTAAATTAGGTTCAGATTTCTCACCTTTGCATTCAAATACCCACACTATGTCTGTAATCAAACTTTTATAGTCTTAGCTCCCAATGTCCCCCTTCAAGTACTTCACAGTCTAGAGAGTTGGAACCTTTGCCCAAGTGTCTGCTTTTGGAGTTTGCTCATGCTGTTCTTTAGCCTTTCTCCCACTTGTACTTTTTGAAATCCTACTGATCTTTTAAAGACCATCTAACATGCATCGTTTTCTATAGTACCTTTCTTGATCTCTGAATCCTGATGAGTATTTTTTTCTTCCTTTGAACCTTTTTAATTCTCTGGACCTCTCATAGCATGCATTTTACCTCGTATTATAGTTTGCTTTTTGTTTAACTTATGTTCCCCAAAAGACTTTACATTTTCTTACATATTGTCTTTTCCTCTGAGAACCTGTAAACCCACATATGAATCTGTATCCTTAATACCCTTCTTCAAGGATGCATTACACAGTCTTTGACTTTTTCATAAGTTTCTGTAGAGTGTACTCTGTCCTTGCTTTCTATACTTCTTCCTACTCAGTCACTCCTCATTCAACTCCAGTCTGACTTTCATCCTAACCACTCATCACAATCTCTTCTCTTTTGATGCTTTTGTGGCTGCCCCCACCCTGCATGCTCGTGGACTTATTCATTTTTATTCTTGATGTAACCTTTCCACATTTCTCTATCATAACAGATCACTTGCTGTGTTAGAATTACCTGTTTACTATAATCTTAATAGATTATTTTTACTATGAACACATCTGTTTCTTTAATGCTAGCAGATCGTGGATGCTCAATAAATATTTGTTATTGAGCAAGTAATATATGCAATAGTCAATCCATGTATACCTCTCTCATTTCCTTAAATTATGGAAGCCTTAGAAGTATTTAGAAAAATCTATAAACTAAAAAAAAAAGAGAGAGAAATATGTAACCTTCAACAATAATATATGTATATATATTTTTTTTTATTCAGGAAAATGTGATAAAGACAATACTGAAAAAGATATAACTCAAGCTAACAATAGCCACTCCACACATGGAGAGATACAAGACCAGTCCATTTGGGGAAATCCTCTTGATGGTGAACTTATCAGAAGTAAGTATTTTTAGGAAAAATTTGAGTGATTTGGGGATATAACTGTGATAATATGCTCTCAGTTAATTGTCCTGTATTGTTCTGCTGCAAATCTGTAAATCAACAGCTTATCAACAGTGTTTCTGCTAGTATTTTAAATTATAGAGCTAAAACTAGGACATATATAATGCTGACAACTTTCATCCTTTCATTAGAAAGGAGGAATTGACCCATAAATTTTGGACTTTTCTCAGAGAGATTTAGTCAAAAATCACTTCCTTTTTGAGCAGCGATTAAGTGGAAGTCAAACAACTCTAAGTATATGTAGATTATGAAACTGAAAAGAGAAAGACAGAACTAAAAGATAAATGCTCTTGTGGTCTCTGTTCTTCTAGCCAAATGGTAACAAATTTTTTATAATTACTACTTTTTAAAATTTTTTTTCAATCCTCTCCTTCTTAAAATTGCTATATAGAATATATACAAAATCTTTGGGGGTGTGTGTGTATTTTACTCTCAAAATGCACTGAAATATATTTTTTGGGTGCTTTTCATAATGCTGATTCCATGTCATGTTCTGATCTTGACCTTCTGGAGCTTATATTCTGGTTGCTAAATTTCCTCCAGGTGAGTTCAAAATGAATTTGCCACATAATGAATTATTCTATGTAGCAAACATGTAGGAGCAAAGATCACTGCTGTGCCACATCTGGAAGAGCACAAGGAGTACGTTTTTTGAAATTCTCATTCATGGTAACTAAATTACTATGTCTCATTCTTGGTTTTTCATAGTAGACAGAGGAGAAGAATTTATTTCTGGGAATCAAGTGTTGTTTTATTTTAATTTTAAAAACTTAATTCTTTAGTTCACACAACTTCATAATATAGAACCTTTCTTGGGTTACAGATTACACTTATTTTGAAACTTGGAAGGATGAGACCAACTTAGCAGGGAACAAACAATAACAATAAAAATTCTATTGAAGGAAATTTTCAGTATTCAAACAAAAGCTCTAAAAATGAGTGTCTTTTAGTTTTAATTTTAGAACAATTTTGGTTTTTATACACTTTTGTCTTGGAGAAGAGAGTAGGAAGGAAGGAAGTGAGACTCAGAAATTAGTGAGGAGCAAAATTTATCTTGCTTTCCCAAAAGAATCAAATAAACATTTTTTCAAGTAAGCATTTATCCCCCAGACGTATTTTGTTTGCCTTTTATCTAAACATTGACTCTGCTGGTGTTAAACTTATGGTTTTGTGAGATACTGGCACATTTTATCTGTGATTTCCTAGCAAGTAGAGTTAGTAAGTGTTAGAAGAGGTAGGTCTTAGGGATAATTTTACCCTCACCTGTTGGGAAGTAAGATTGTTTTCTTACTTTATTTTGTAGTAGCAGAATTTTAAGTGTGTGTGTTTCATTTAATTGATTTATTTCCCTAATCTTCTTTTCCAAGGCCCACACTAGGAAAATGTGAATAAGATCTCTTAGGACAAAAACAAAAACAAAAACAAAATACACACTGTTGAATAAGGATATGGAGAGTCATATTAATGTATTAGTCTTAAATGTGTTTGTGCTATACATTAAAATTCATTGTAGTCACAGATTTCATACCATTTAAAAGGATATGTTTAAAATGAATTTTTCTAGTGCCTATACTGGTTAAGTGGAAATTGATCAAAAATATTGTAAATTGCATGACAGAATTTCTTTATTGAGGTAATGATGTACTGTGTGCCATGCAACACTGGAACATTCGGGAACAACTGTCTAGTTTCCTACTGATGCACATTGAAGGAATGCAGAGATAGAGAGATTTATAGCCCCCTCCGAGAGGGCTGCTGGGAAAACTGACAGATGAATGGATATACAAAGGATAATGGCCAAAGACAATAGTGCCACCCCTGCTCGGAACAAGCTGGCAAGTGTTTCCAAATATTTGTGGATGACATCTGACTGAATTCTGATTATAAATTTCAAAAACTCTGTTTTTGTTATTTTCACAGTCATACTTTTTTAGACAAAGGCTACTTTGTTGGATCAACAGAAAAAATTTGATATCTGGATTTGCAAAAGTGGAACATTTTATATCATCTTTAAAACTGACTCAATTCTGGATAGCATTTGAAAGTTTTGTATTGTGGTAGATTCTGCTATTCCAACTCCCTGATAAAACTGCATAGCTGCCTGACTTTCCTACTTTGGCTTTCCCCACAGGGTCCTTGGCCATCTCTGCATAATTTAATGTCTGTGTCTCTTAACTCCCAGGTTAGGGAGTTGTGTGTTTTCCTTTTGCTCCAGCATTTAGCACATTTCTGGGACCCACTAAATCTTTGGTAATAACAAGGGGCCCTGGAAAGGGAGACTCCAGCTCAGAGCTCCATGGGGGAGGAGAGGCACATCTGTGGTGAGTCAGGACTGGGCTGGCTCCCATTCCAGGAGTTCTGTGTGGCTCCCTGAGCACCGTGGAAGAGGCGGACAGCTGGCTCCCACGGAATTGATGTTAGTGTTCCCACTGTAGTGCGAGGTTGGCTGGATGGAGGGATCATCAGAAAAATGAGACCAGCTAGGGTGTGGGAACGTTTTCAAATGCACAGCCCACTCTTTTTCCAAGCTTCCATGGCACAGCTCAGCAGCTTAAGCAAGTGAAGGAGAGGGACTCTGTTGACTATGACTGCTTTTGCTTTCTGTGTTCCTGAGAGTGGTTAGTGAGGCTGGCAGATGTTAGTCTTCGTTGTCCCAGATGGGCTGCTGCCTTCTTTGTTGGACATTTAGGGCTTCGTTTATAGGGGACTGTTAGCTGTCAGTGTAATGAGGCTGTTTTTACTTTTCTTTGCTGAGAGTAACTGAGCGCTGGAAAGTCAAGGGAGTGGCTGCTTTGGAAATTGTATTCTAATTAAAGGGTGTATTCTCAGGCCTCATAAATGACATCCAAGCTGAGAATAATTTCCAAATTATGCTGTAAACTTTAACCCTAACCTCAGTGGACCACCCGCTTGTGGCTCACACTTGGTTCATGCTCCACACAGAAGTTCTAGAAAACATTGCAGGTGGCAGATCTGGGGTCCTGCAGTCTTTCAGGGTGTGGGTTTCAAATCGGTCACCCTTGAGTTGCTAACTTATTAGAGAGAATTCTTTCTGGAAGTAATAAATAAAGAGAAGAAATCCATATGGAATCAAACATTTCGAATAAAATAGGCCACAGGCAATCTGGTCAGGGAATGTGCATTGTGATTCTCTTTCTTATGAAATTTAAATTTAAAAAGATAATCCCAGCCACTTAACTTTGTTTAAAAAATATTCTAAATCAAATTAATAAAGAATTAAAAGCACAACAGAGGTTTTGTGAGGAAATTTTATAATTGGAAAGTTTCTTTTTTTATTTTATGATTTTTTTTTTATCCTTTTTACAGTTCAAAAGGCTTTCATATTCTGAGAAATTATTTTGGTGTATAATCATTTTCTGGAATGGGATTAAATTTTGGAGTTTATAACAGTACCTTTTTTATAAGAGCACCAGCTAAAACTTTGCCTTTTCCACTCAGATTAGCATATATGGTACAGTATATAATTTGGATCTATGCTTTGTTTTTATGATCACTGTTCCTCTGACATAGTAAAATAAATGTTGCAGTAAAGTGACACCCTCAATTAATATTAATTTTTCTATTTAACCCATAATATGCATAAACTGATAACAGGCAATAGGCAACATTTCATGTTTTAATTAGACTAGAAAAGGAACAGAAGTAACATTTTGATCTCAGTCTTTGGGGGTATTTCTAAGGTAGGAAAGGGAGTGTGTGTGTGTGTGTGTGTGTGTGTTCTTGTGCTTACACTCAGGCATGTGTAATATTTTTCTTTAATTTAGGTCAAATTCTACTATTCTAATTATTTCCAGTAGAGAGCCTACATTTTTTCTTTGTTCCTCTTTATAAAGTGCCTCAGGTCTCTATCTCAGGTTTTTCTAGTTCTTTCTGAAAATTCTTATTACTTAACTTGATCCTTGGACATTGCTTTTACATAAACGTCTCCTAATTCTAAATGTCATTACTTAACTCCAGAAATTTTCTTTAGCTTCTCTTCTGAAATAAATTTCCCATTAAATTAAACTATTTTGTTCAGCTAATTCTCTCCTTTGTGATTTTTATAGAATTCCCATGGTCTGAAGCAAAGTTAGAATGCTCTACTTAAATGGTAATCCCCATTCTATTTAACCCATTTATTCATTTTGAAGAGTTTTTATCTCTCATAATAGTAAGCACTTAATTGGCAGTAGAATGCCATCCCTTCTCTAACTCATACTTGCCCACCCTTCGGAGCTCCTATATCTTGCCTTTTCACTCATCCTGCTACTCAAAACCTTCCTCTTGGCATCATCTGCATTTCCTCTCAACATCAACAGGCTCTGTTATTAGGAACTCTATTATTTCTTGTCCTAGCCTTTGCCAGCTTACTACTGATCAGCCCTTAATGAATACCATTTCATCACTTTAGGGAATGCCTACTTTATAATAAAGCACTGAAAGAAAAGCAGAGACTGAGGTATACTATTTATATACTTAAAACATTTTTTTACTTTGATGATAAGGAAAGAGCATCCAGAGGTTTGTATTTAAGTTTCTTTCATTGCTTAGCTCTCTTGTTTGAATACACATTTCAGTAAGTATTAATTTGGTTTTATTTAGAATCCACTTTATATAAAAAGGCCATAAACAAGCCCCAGATAACTACCACCTAGTTAAGATTGGTAGATATAGCTTTCTTTCATGTTATGTTTCTTAGATAATCTAGTATTTTTTTCCCTAGTATTTCATGCTCATTCTTTTTTGGAGCCCATACTGGGAGCGAGTCATTATGACTTTTGTCTTGCTTCGTGTTTTTGCCTCCTCCACTTGGCTCTCAGAAAAAATTCTCTATATTTCAATGTGCTGACCAAATAGTTATGTGACTGCAGTTCACATGCTTTGATTATTGTTTTAGAAAGGAATATTTTATCATCAGTTATTCTAAAATAAAACTAATGGTTTGGTTTCAAGGTTGGGTGGATAATCTTAAGTCATTTTGGGGCTACTGTATTCATCTTATTGGTCAGTGACAGCCATTGGGCTGTGTTCTAGAATGGAGATCAAGTTCTAGACATACTTGTTGCTCAGGGTGCATTATTCCATCCTCATCTGGGTTTTGCCCAGAACCTGGGGAGAACCATTGACCATCTTTTGTTTTGAATGTTGTAAGTTCAGGGGCTGGGAGGTCAGTGGAAACTGACTGCCAGGGTTCAGACTCTGACTGCATCATTACTGCTGGTGTTCGGCCAGTTACTTAACCTCTGTGTGAGCCCTAATTTCTCATCTTTAAAAAGGAAGGGCTAATGCTATGTACCCCATTGTGTTATTTTTGGAATATACAAGAAAATGCATATTGTATGTTTCATTAGCACAGAACTGAGTAAGCACTCAATGACTTTGTCAGTTTTCATTATTATTATCCTTTTTCCCAAGTATCAGTGTTAAGGGTTTTGGTTTCTTTCTTTGTTTTAATTTTCTTTCTTTGTTTTAATTTCATCATAGTTCCATTGGGTACATAGACCAAGACTTTATTAGACCCTTGACATTACCCACAAAAGTAACCAGCACATTGGTTGTTACCTGGTTTATGTTTAATAAATGCTTGGTGACTTAAGTGTATTGAATTAGTGACGGGAGGGAAGAGATGCTTTACCCATCTTGCTTTTATTGTTTCAGACTTTAAAGTTCTGTGATGAAGACCCTAACTCACTGCATTTTTCCATTTATTTCTTTTAACTCCCTTCCTACTCCTAAACCACACACAGTCTATTCATGTCAAGTTCCAAGTATATATAGATGACATTAATGACACTAAAGCAATTAAGCTTTAAACTCAACTCCTCTTCACTGATAAGGCTACTCTGTGGAGTGTTCGGTGAAGTTCTTGTGGCAGTGCTCTAGAAAATATTCATTTTCCATGGAGGCGGATAGGAATGACATTTTATTTAGGGCCCGTTTTTGAACACCTATTCCTTATATTTCTTGCCTATATATAAGTAAAAATTTGGAGACTACTTTAGTTCCTGCCCTTCCTTTTTTGTCCCTCTCTCCTTTGCTCGTTCCCTACTTTCCCTCCCTCCTTGCTTCTCTGTCTCTGTCTCTCTCTCTCCTTCTCCCTCTCTCTCATACTTCCTTCTTCCTTTTCTCTCTCCTGTCCTCCCTCCATCTTTCCTTCTTCCTTCTCTCATCTTTTTCTGACTTTCCCACAGATGTGTGTAATCCTACTGCATACATAGATGTTGGTCATCTGTTTAGAGGCATATATAATGAAGTTTATTACCGTTTAGAGATTGTTACTGGGAATGAATCCTTCTAATATTTACCTCTGCTTGTCTGGATTTGTAAATTTGAATTTGCTCATGGATTTTAATGGATTGTGAAATGACAAGTTGTATACAAACTAATTTGCAGAACGTAAAAAGAGACTGTTTTGAGGCTTATGGAAATAGATGTTTTAATGTGTACCTCTTTGTCTTTCCTCCAAAGTTGTTTTTGTTTGTCTTTTTTCTAAATGCTTTCCACAATGCCTGGAGATTTGTTTTTTGTGAAGATCGTATGAGAATATTGTTAAAGTTCTTTGTATACTGTAAAGCACAATGTCTGGTATTATTATTGTTCTTCTTATTACTACTACTATTATTATTGTAATTTATTACTTTATCCTTCACTGTTTTTATATTCCATGGCATTTGATTTTTAATCTATATCTTACTTCTCTTTGTCAAAGGTTTTCATTTCCTTCCTGATATTCCTAAATTCTTTTGGTAAGACATATGGGGTTAAGAGAATGACAGGTGCTGGGGATGAGGCCAAGGTTTTAGTTTGGACAAATGTTAGTCGTGATGAAACAACAATGGGACAAAGTATATTGTCCAAAGAAGGTTTGAAGTGATGGGTATAAGAAGGGTGGGGAAGGAAGTAAAGACATGAAGGGCCTTATAAATAAGAAAAAAAAAGTGGAGTTAATAGTCCATAAAGGTTTCTATTGTTTAAGAAGCAAAACAAAACAAGCGTAGATGTAGTAACTGAATAGGAAATGTGGAAAGAGAGGATGGATTATGAGGATGGAAAATTTGAATTTAAGATTTCCGAGGTAAAACAGTCTTAGATGATGTGAAGACCAAGGTTGTGAGGCTGGGTGACTGAGGTAGTTTCTACCAAACCAGAGTGCTGGGTTTGAAAGAGGCTTTGGAGTCTGCAAATTGCCATATTTAACAGTTGAGGAAGTAGAGACCTGGATGTTTGTTGAAATAACAAACAACTTCTATCTAATAAGAGGCAAAGCTAGGATTTTATTTATGTTTCTTAGTATCAGTCTCTCAAATTCCTCATCCAGCCTTAATGGTTCAGGAGAAATAACCAGTTGGTTATCTCTGGTTCTTTGCCGCTTTGTCCTAAGGTCAATCACCTGTTGTAGAGGAATGGAAGAGTAGCTTGATATTCTGTAAGATGAGGGCCCTGAAATGAATGAAAAATAATGCAGATTATTTGGAACCAGTTTTCATTATTGTAGGACTCTAAAGAATCTTCTCTATCTAGTTTAGTAGATACACAAAATTGGGATTAAAAAAAAAGACGTCAGTTTTTATATGTATACATGTGTATGTGAAGGATAGGTTGATATCAAATAATATCAAATTATATTGTGTGTGTTTATATTTTTCTTAATGCAAGGCATACATCTATGTCTTCACAATAGTTACCTTTAGGGACTTAGATGAAATTGAGTGGGAAAATATAGGTGAAGAGGACTTTCACTTAATATTCTGTATTCTCTCTTTTGTATTGTCGATTTTTTCCCCTGGGAGAGAATTATTTTATTATATTAAAAGCAATAATATTTTTAAAAGAAAATTCTACAATATAGAAAAGATATCAGGGTGAGGGCACAGCTTTTCAACATAGCATTAGAGATTAGTTACCCATAGGGGATGCTTCAGGTTAGAGTTAGGCTAGGGGATTCAGCTTCCTTCAGGTTCTGCAGGAGGCAGAACCAGCTCCATAACTTGGGAGCTGGAGGGCAGTGCAGAATGAGAATTTAGGGCTGCTTCTTAAAAAATTATTGTGAATTTCAAGACAGTGACTTGTGAAGCTCTTTGCAACTGCACGTCTCGCTTCCATGAAGCCGCACCTGGGCATTAAAGGAGTGGGGCTCCAGTTCTGGTGAGCATCAAGTCATGCTCCATACCTATTTGATCATTTTTTCTCAGTAAGTTCCTCGAGTTCATGAGTGAAAGAATTTTTCTGGGTTTAGGTATATCAGTTGGTATATTTGTCACAAACATGAGTAGCTTGTGTAGATGTATGGAGCAACTACCATGGGCTCTGGAAGGCAGTGATTTTATTTAGCTTCAGCCAATAGTAGGGGTGAAACCTGCTTCCAGCTTTATCCATGGCTCAGTACAGAGGGGGACTGGTGTATCAGAATGTGTAGGGGGGTGGAAATCCCTCCTTGCCCCTTTTAGGAATCTTAGCACAGCTGGGAGTCAGTACTGTAACTTTTCCTGTGATTCTTTCAACTAGCCCTTGAGGAGTTGGTGGTAAATCCATGTTCTACAGTTTTCCACCCAAAGCTGGATTCTTCCCAGGTCCCTGGTTCTGTAACAGGGTACACAGAAGTCTAGGGAAATCTCTTTTAAAACACTTGGATGTTGGTGTTAGAGAGTGAAAATTACATTAAGTGAACCATAGAAGAGAGTGGGTGGAGAAATTTGTTCTGCTTTTGGAACATTATTTAATTAAATACATTTTCCATGGTTTTTGAGAACTTGTGAGAACTCAGATTGGAAAATTTAAGGGGGGGAAAAAGATTCTCACCATCTCAAATTGTCATGAGTAATTGATTCATGCCAGTGTGATCATAATAAGACCATGTATCTCATCTTTGGATGCTGCCCATCAGTCCTCGTCTTTATGAAAAAGACACTAATGTATCATTTCTGTAGAGGCCTGTCTTTGCAGGTATACCTTCACCGCATGCCTTCTGCATTACAAAGGTGCTGTCATAATCACAACGGTGAGTGATAATATAGGCAGTGGCAGCAGCACCACACCCAGTACATGGTGTGATTCTGAGTAATCATCATTTTCTTACTATTCCTTCTGAGTTAGGTTCTTATTATTGCACTTCTCCCGTATCTAGTAGATTTTTAAGTCTTATCAAATAATTCTGCATACAAATATTTGCAACTGGAAATGTAAAATCACACCCATATTTTTACATGTTTAAGTTTTCAACATTTCATTCAATTTGAGGCCATTGATTTTTAGCCTGGCTTTATACTTTTTAAAGAAAAAGAATAAAAGTCATTCCATATTTTTTATTTAGATGTTTAAAACATCTCTTTTGATTTTTAAATAAAAGGATTCCTTTTAAATTTATTAAATTTCAGAGATTTTACCCCAATGAAATTGTATGTGTGTGTGTGTTTATATAGATAATTATATATATTTATATATATACTTTTTTTTATAGAGGATTGGAATAATACAAATTTTGCCATAAAGTCCACATTTCTTTGGATTAATTCAAGGCGGGGTGAACAATTTCATGCACCAAGATCTTCTAATTATTTCCGCATTAATATGTGGTGAGATGCCAGTCTGGTATCTGGACAGTTGATATGAAGGGGACACTGATGGCACATTAATTCCCAGGTCACACTGAAAATCAAATGGCAGAGCCTTAAGATAGTTGGTCATTGTGCGAAATGGTGTTGAGTATGATATGGCCGTGACTCTGTTCTGCTTTCCAGCTTAACTTATGTGATCCCTAACCACAGTCATCCCTCGGTATCTGTGGGGAATCGGTTCCTGGACCCCCCTTGAATACCAAAACCCACGGATGCTCAAGTCTCTTACATAAAAGGGCTTATTATTTGCATATAACCTAAGCATACTTTCCCATATACTTTAAATTATCTCTAGATTACTTATAATACCTAATGCAATGTAAATGCATTGTAAATAGCTGTTATACTGTGTTGTTTAGAAAATAATGACAAGAAAAAGAAAGCCTGTACATGTTCAGTACAGGTGCAAACATCCATTCTCCCTGTTCCCTGAATATTTTTGATCTGTGGTTGGTTGAATTTGAGGAGGCAGAACCCACTGAAATGAAGGGCTGACTTACAGTATCTTACTATATTTGACTTTCTAAGTCAAGACTTTCCAGTGTTTGACTGATATAGAGCTTCCTTTAATTTCTTTGAAATCTAATCAGTTTTTTACTTCTTTAAGTCTATGACCTTATCTATTTCACACTTGCTTCTTTACATATATGGACACACGATGGACCTTATCACTGAAATTTGCTCCATTCTCAAATTTTGAAATAGTAAGTTTGCTTTTTCATTTCTTCCTGTTCTTTACCTTTATAATAATTATGCCTAATCTGCTAACTATGTTTATTTCCTCCATAGTATCTCATCTCCTTCTTGACTTTGCCTGACTTTTTTCTTGGCCAGCTGGAACCTGCAAATGATCTTTCATTATCTCCCTAAATTCCATGACCTTATGCCATGTCTTCAATGCTCACACTGAAACTATAGTAACAGACCACACCATCAGTCTTCTCACTCATGTTCCAGCAGGGCTGTGGATCATAGATGGAAAAGTTATATAGAGCTATGGTCCC
>VSMD01070786.1:0-17940 GCA_008750895.1 Mirza zaza
CTGGGGGGGGCAGGTCCTCGGCATGAGGCGTCAGGTCCCGGCCTGGGGGGGGGCAGGTCCTCAGCATGAGGCGTCAGGTCCCGGCCTGGGGGGGCAGGTCCTTGGCCCCGAGGCACCGGGTCCAGGGCTGGGGGTGGCGGGCAGGTCCTCAGCATGAGGCGTCAGGTCCCGGCCTGGGGGGGGCAGGTCCTCAGCATGAGGCGTCCGTCCCGGCCTGTGGGGGGGGCAGGTCCTCAGCATGAGGCGTCAGGTCCCGGCCTGGGGGGGGCAGGTCCTCGGCCCGCAACATCAGGTGAGGACGCGGCAGGCTGGCTGCAGCGCGGGCACCTGCACCTGCACGTGAGGAGCGCGCCACCTCCTCTCTTGGCTTCCGCGAGGTGCCTGGGCGCTGACTGGGCACGCCGGGGCGGGCGGCAGGCTTGGGCTGGGTGCGGCCCCGCCGGGAGCCCTGGGCGGTCCGCCCTCACTGTCCCCTCTGGGTCCGGCCGAGGCCCGGGGCTCGCAGGTTGGGGGGGGCCTCTTTCAGCCGGCCTGCCCGCCTGTGCGCCCCGCGAGAGGCGCGAGGCCAAGGCGGGTGGAGGGGCGCCGTGAGGACGCGGCACCCGAGGCCCGGAGCACAGCAGCCCTCTGCGAGGCGGGAACCCTCCCCAACGCCCCCGGGCCCCAGCGCGCAGCTATCCGCGCAGGGACTGCGGGTCAGCCCCTCAGTTCGGGCCCAGGACTCCCGGATCCGAGGGTCACGGCGACGCGGTCGGCCGTGGTCGCCCGCGCGCGCGCGCGGCCCTGAGCGCGGCGTGCGCCTGTGAGCACGCTCCCATCAACCCCCGCGCCGGGCGGCCGCGCCGGCAGCGTATGAGAGCACATGCGCGGCCACCGTCCTCCCGCCCCCCCCACCCCCGCACAGGGCGCAGGCGCGGCCCGGCTGGACCGCCCACTCGTGGGCGTGCCCGAGCTTGCGCGGAGGCGGGCGGGGCCCGCCGCGCGCACGCTGGGGGCGTGGCCGCGCGACGCTGTCCGGCGCGGAGCGCCGCGGCGCTCTGAGGAGGCGTCGCCCACCTGGGCCCGAGGGTCGGCGTGGCCGTGGGAGCTCCGCGCGCGCAGGCCTGGTGCTGCGCACTCCATTCCTTGCCGACCTCCCCGGCCCGCGGAGAGGTGCGCGGACCCTGGCCTGGGTGTCTTGGGCCGCGCGAGGGGTGGGGGAAGGGGGCGCCGGGAACTTGCGGGCGATCCCGCGCTCCCGGGAGGTCGCGCCCGCCCCGCCTGGCCTCCTGGTACCCATCTCGTTCCTCACTTTCCAGGTGGCGCTTGGACTCTGCCCTCCGAGGGAGCCCCGTCCGTCTGGTCTCTGCTGCTGGATCCCCGGACCCTCTCCGCGGGCGCCTCGCGTCGCCACAGGTGGGTGGGCTTCTTCCTGTCCAGGGGCCTGGGAGCCCGTGTGTCCTGCATGGCGGTTGCTTGCGGGGCGGGGAGAGCGGGCTTGCCGGCCGGCTGCCCTCGACTTGCCTGGGCTCTGGGCACAGTCCAGTCCTGGGGCCCCCGGGTCTCCTCGGAGCAGAGAACGCTGCAGCGTCCAGGCGTTGCGTTGGGCTTTGCGGAGGCGGACACTGGGCTCTGTGGTACCTGCCCCTTAGTAGAGCGCTGTTCAGTCCAGGAGAACGGCCTGAACGCCCCTGTTCAGGGAAGCTGGGGAGCCCAGCAAACAGATTGACAGATGTGGGAGGCCAGCCCAGGCATAGGAAGGCTCAGGCTGGAGCTGGTGCAGGGGAGCCTGCTCCCTGAGACTGCAGGCACATGGGCAGGGTGACAGCCAGGGTTACAAGTGGGCAGCAGGGCAGAGATCTCGGCAGTGCACTGGCTCCAGGGCATGGGATGTGGTCTTCGTGAACGGCCTGGTACCTAATCTGGGGCTGCTGATGGGAGCTGGGGCGGACATCATGGTCACTGCCTGTTTAGAGCTCAGGGAGGGACTGGACTGGATTCCACTAGCACGCAGTCCCATGGGGTACTGCTGCTAGCAGTCCACAGTATATTCTTTTCTTGCAAGTAGGGTGGGAAGCCAGGATGAAAGGCTGAGCTTTCAGGCATGAGACACCCCAGAGTGGGGGATGGAACTGAGGGGTTCCAGGATGCTTGGGTTGCAGAGGTAGGTGCCAGTGGCCCTGGCATTGTCAAGTGTTGCAGGCCACCCAAGGGTGTGTGGACAGACCGACATAGCCATTCCTCCCTGGGAGAGCTCACACTGAGGGGGTTCGTCTGCAGGGGTGAAGCAGAGGGTTTCATGGAGGTCACGAGTAGGCCTTTTTTAGCAGAGAGACTGGGGAGGGGGCTAGAGTGAGGCTGGTCAGAGTGTGAGATCCCTCAGAGGAGGGCTCCTTGCACTTGAAGAGACCTTTAGCTGTTGATTGTGGAGCCCCTTTGGTGACCAGTGCATGGAGAAGAGGGGGGCCCTCTATGCCCTTGGCACAGGTGGCTGGAATGGCAGGAGCAGACAGAGACACAGCAAGTAGGATGGCACATTTGGGGGCTAGGCTGTTGGCTGTGGTGGGGACTGAGGGGAGGTGGTGTTTGGGGTGGGGCTGGCATTGCTTGCAGGCAGCTCTCAAGAGTTTGAGAGGTGCATTTTGAAAGCAATGGGGGGAGGGTTGGGAGGGAGCCCAGCTTCTGGTGGGCATGCAGGTAGCACCCATCGCAGGCCTGGTCCTGGGATCAAAAAGAACCTTATGAGGACCTGGTCTGCATACTTTCCAGTTTGCAGTGTTTAAGGTGGCCAGGAGCCTACGCAGCGGAACTGAAGCATACAGTAGTTGATAAATTTGCATGCTGTGTAGTGGTCAAGCCTATGGTTTCTAGAGCCAGTTTCCCCTGCCTCCACCACTAACTGGTTGGTGTGTGGCTGCAGACAAGTTACTGCACCACTCTGCATCTTGGCAACGAGGATAGAACCATTCTCATGGGGGAGAGGGGACAGTGTTTGGCATAAAGAGAGGACTCAGTGAAAGGTACTACTATTGTCCTAAAATTCCCTGACAGTTCCAGTTGCCCCTTCTCCTGGGATCGATAGTGTCGGTTATTATACCTTGCCCTGGAAATGTCATGGATGGCATTTGCCCGTCTTTTTGGACCTCCTGGGCCAGCCTGTGCCCCTGCTTCCACTCAGAGCTCTTGGTCAGGATGCAGGGTTTGCCTGCTTGCTGTCTCTTGCCAGCTGGTGGTGATGGGTAGGCCTAGTTCCTGCTCTTCCCTGCCTTGTCTTTGGACAGATTGTCGTAGATGATGGCCTGCGTCTGACGGTCCTCTCATCTCTTCCCAGCTCTCCTGAGGCTGCAGCTGTCAGCTCCCAATCCTCAGCACTTGCCTGGGCCCGTTTACCACGTCTACCACGTGCAGCCATCCCTGTTCTGTTGTGTCGTGCAAGCTGCTGTCCACACCCCGCTCCCACTGGCTTGCCCCCTGGGGGGTCTCCCGTCTGCTCCCAACATGCCCTGTGGGCAGCACCATTGGCAGGGCCCTCGCAGTCCCACCCAGGCAGTGGCCAGTTGTGCCAGTGCACACATCCTTGGCAGCAGATGGACTGGGCCTCCTCTGAGGTAGGGTGCATCTACCTTGTGGACCCTTGGATCTAGCTGGGGACCCTGTATGGGTGCACACAACTGTGGAGCAGAAGAGCACAGCTAGTGGCACTCCCAATGGTAAGCCCACAGAAAAGCGTCCCTCAGCTGGGCACATGCCCAGCCCCCTGCCCTTTGGGGTGGACTTCCACTGGGTGCCTGGCTCGGACCCAGGCACCTTGGACGGCACCACTTTTTGGCTCAGCTGGATGGTTACATGTCTTTCTGCTTGGAGCACTACCAGGACAACCTGAGCTGCATCTGTGAGACCTCTGATGCCTGAGAGGCCGCGCCCTGGGGGGGTGGCCCCTACCTCAATAGGGACCTGCCCCTGCTTGATGATTATGAGCTCTTCTGTCAGGATCTTGAGGAAGTTATTCAGGACCTGAACAATTTCGCTGAGCACCACACTGCAGGGCCCTGCCCACTGTCCGTGGCCTCAAGCCAGCCGCCGGTGGCCCCGCAGCTGCCCATGGTGAGGCAGTACCTGGCTCTGTTCTCAACATGGGCAGCCCCCTAGGCCTGCTCCAGCCACCCCTGCGGTTTCTAGGTCCAGCTCTATATCCAGAAATGCTTCAGCCGGGCAGTAGCTCACCAAGGAGTGCACCCCTGGGCCTGAGGAACCCCTGCCCTGCCCAGTTGTACATGCGGCTCAGACCCTGGTCCTGTGGATCCAGCTTTCTCTTGGCCCAAGGAGGCAGCCCCCAAACCTGCTCTACCCTTTCAGGCTTTGCTAACCCCTGCTCAGAGACCAGACCCAGCTTGCCCAGGGGGTCCAAAGCCACAGAAAACAGAGGATGTTTCTGAGACTGGGAGGTGTCCTTAGGTACCCCGTGGGAGGTGGTGGATGCCCCAGCAGCCCCAGGAGAGCCACCATTGTCTCCTGTTTCCCACCTGGCATCCCTGGGTTCTGAACAAGGCCCAGGCAGTGCCCCTCATGACAAAGTGGCCTGCGTGGGCAGAGAGCCCTGTGGTCTCCAGTCAAAACACAGTGGTGTCCCCAGGTAATTTCAGATGACCCTAGAGCTGGACAAGGAGGTACACTCGTTTTGGGTCCTGCCCAGAACTGTTGAACACAAACAGCTCTCCCTGTCCCCAGCAGAACCTTGGCCTCTGCGTTGTGCTTTGTCCTCCTGCTGGGTTCTCAGCTGTGTCCTACCCCTCCCTGGGAGTGCCATCTCCCCAGTCTGTTCCCACTAGGTGAATAGTTCTGCAGGTCAACTCCATCAGATACTTGCATCTTCTTTTTCACCCCCGTCCGCACAAGATAGTCCCTTTGATGTTTTTCCACACTGGCCAGGACTGGACTGGGGCTGCCACGCCTGCCCTGCTTGGATCTGGTGCTCGCACTCCCAACATCTCTGCTCCCTGTGATGTCTGTGCTCCTGGCTAGTAGGCTGCCTTGAGGAGATGGCCCCTTTCATCCTCGCATTAGGTGTCAGATGGTGTCTTGGCACAGAACAGTGCTTCCCTGTGGGTTTACCAGCAGCCCTGGCTGGCTGGGAGGTTTGGATGCAGGAAGGTGGGATGCAAGTCCCTTGCCAGGCTCCACTCCAGTTCCCTCTCCTATGTGTTAATGTTCTGGTCTTGCCTGGTTTTCTTCAGAATTGGCACCTCACCCCACTACTATGCTGCCTCCCTTATGCGTTTTCCTGCATCGCTGATTCAGCACTTAAACCTTGGTGACTTGTATTTCCTGGCAGACTGGGGATCTGGTACACAACTGGTGCTCATTAAATGTGCGTTGGATCATTGGCTGACAAGTGGAGTCCTTGTTTCCTGTTGTCAGGAGCAGAGGCCTGGCCATGAGTGCCCCAGGTCAATGTCACAGGTGTGGTGGTTTCTAGTGGGGGGTTTTACGGATCCAAGGCTCTGATTGCAGTTGAGGCTGAATAGGTGGGGGTGGGGGTGGAAGTGGGAGTGGGCTTGGCTGATGGGGGGTGGCCTGGAAAACTGACTTCCGAGAGCCATAGGTGAAGTGCAGACTGGGCAGCAGTCCAGAGCTGTGTGGCCCCAGGCCCAGAGACCGGAATGGAGTAAGACCTGTTCTGCACAAGGATGGGTTTTCTAGTGGAAGCTGAGCATGGAAGGGCAGGACAAGCGGGTACAGCCACCCCATGTGCAGTGTGCGCCTGCTCAGAGGGGTGCTGAGACAAGAATTTCAAGGCCTTTACATTTTTACAGTTGTGCAAACAAAGTAACACCTTCCTGAAAAGTAGGAAGGAAAAAGTAGAGACTTGAATTGGCAGTACAGACAGTTATTTTGGGAAAAACAGTAAGCAAACATCTGGTAAAACTTTTTCAGAAAAATAGTAATTATTGGGATTATTTTATTTGGTAACTGTTACTAAAAAGAGCTCTGGGTTCACATGGTTTTATGTGTGTTATTTCAAGGCACAGATGTCTATAAATACAACAGCTGAAAATCTTGGAACTAGGTGGGAAGCTACTTTTAGGGTGCTGATAAGACCATGATAGAGTAAGGAAGCTGCACATGGTCAGAATTCTGGTCAGATGCGAGAAATCCCTGCGCGTCCCGGCCCAGTCCTATGCTTCTGCACGCCTTCTCCAGTCCCATCCATGCTTCTGTGAGTCAGGATGGGCTGCACTCCTACACCTGTCTCCAGCTATGAGTCTGTCACAGAACACAGAGCCACTCTCTGGGAGGGACAGCCCAGTCACCCCGCCAGCCTTCACTTCGCCTTGTTGGTCTGTGCAAGGCTGCCTGCCCTGCTTACATCGAGGGGCCTGGAGCGGACCCCTTCAGCTTGAGCAGGTTGAGAGAGCTGAGTTCCCTTCAGACCCTGTCACGTCAGGGCTTTGGGCCTTTCCCTCCCTCAGGCCCCAGGCAGCTCCAGGGATGTGGGTCATGGTCCACTGTGCCCCCGTGAGGGCCAGCTGTGCCGTGTCTGCCCACGCAGGCTCGAGAGCACGTGGGAGAGAGTCAAGGTGACCTGTTTTTTAACTTGGAAAATTGGTCCTATTTATTGTGGTTGGGTTCTCCCCCCTAAGGAAGGAAGGCAGAGCCTTGCAGCGCCGTGGCCAGGTTGCCTGCAGGCTGGGTGCGAGAGAGGACGGGGCTCTGGCCTGGCCTTCCAGACAGGCAGCACACGGCCTTGCAGAGTGGCTCCGTCACCAGCAGCTATAGCACCTGCCTTTGGGCAGAGGCTATGACTGAGCTCCTTGTGGGGAAGGTGCCCGGCCCTGCGTGCAACGGGCCTTGGGTTGTTTGCCACTCCCGGCCTGTGCACGTGGGCAGATGAACTGGAGGAGGGCACCCAGGAGCGCAGAGCATGGCGGGGTGAGCCCAGGCCAGGCTGAGCTGCTGGGCCTGCCTTCCAGTTGTGGTGTCTGTCCCTCACTTCCCTTGGAAATACCCGGAGGCTTTATTTCCTGGAGATAGAACACAGTGGGCACTATGACGTGGTTTTTAAAGTACCTGTTTCCAAAGAAAATTTTAAAAGAGGAAGTACTGAGGATAGGGTCACGTGAGATACTGGAATATTTTATAAAGCTGTGGTAATTAAAGTACTTAGGTGTTGTGGACAGATGAACAGAGAATAGAGAACTTTGAAATAGAGCCAGATAAATATGGGAATTTTGTACATGCTAGAGTTGTCATTTCAAATTAATGAGAGTAATTCAGGTAGAGTGACCTTGGACAAAAAACCAAACCAAACAAAAATTAATAGAGGGAAAACAGATCATTCAGTCATGGCAGTTGGAACACCTGGTTGGCCATCTGGAAGACAGTAAAACCAGGTATCTACCTTACTCTTTATACCAGTGTACGTTCCAGACGGGTTAGCGACTTCAACACTAAAACATCATAAAAGTACTAGAGGAAAATATGGGTGAATTTTTTTTTTTTAACCTGTGATTCCAGGATTTTTAAAGTTTTAAATACCCAGAATTGCTGAAGATACAGAGAAGGTAGGCTTTCTTCTGTTGTTAGTGGAAGCGTCCGACCCTATGGTTTGACCACATGACAACGAGAGGTGCACTGTGGCCACTTGCCGTGTGCGCAGGGGCTCCGTGTGGGGCTCGGAGCAGGACTGGAGCTTTGCCGGGCCTGGCTGCCTCCCCACACAAGCTACGGGTCCTTGGTGTCAGCTGATCTCTGGGCTGTGAAAATATTAGTTTGTCCTTACAGGGTGGTCAGGGGCTTGAATGTGGACGGTGCCCACACAGTGCCTTGGCTGGGGCCTGGGCACTTGCGCCCTCCTGGTGGGCGTCACTGCGTCATGGACAGCGGAACCGGACAAGTCCAGAGATCAGCAGTAAGGATCGAGGCAGATAGAGCTATTCCCTGCGGTGTCAGCCCAGCTGGGCCAGACGGCACCATGGTCACAGACCGCTGCCAGCTCAGCAACCCGAGTCGCCACCGCCTGTCTCCTGCCCAGGCTGCGAGTCTCGCGGTGGGCCGGCGCACCCTCGCCTGCCGTGGCCCTCAGGGACCCACACCGACGGGAGCTCCACGTGGATGTGTTTCTCCACACCTGCAGAGGCGGGGGGAGGCCACAGGCCACAAGTGACACTTGTCACTCCACTTACGTCTCTGTGGACAGAGGAAGCCGCAGGGCCACACCTAAGTTCTGCGGGATCAGAGTGAATTGTCCTACGGGGCAGGGCACTCACGTCGAGTTGGGCAAGCAGCCACCCGACGCCACACCGGTTAGAGCTGCCCTGAGCGCAGGCAGGTGGGCCTGCGGCGGTGGCTGCATCGAGGTGCCCGTTCCGCTGCCCTGACCAAGCTTCTCGGGCCGGGGCTCAAACAACGGGCATTTCTTTCCTCAGGGCTATGGAGGCCGGAAGTCCGAGACCGAGGTGTGGGCAGGCTGGTCTCTCCTGAGGTCTCTCTCCTGGGCTTGCAGATGGTGGCCTTCCGTGGCCACCACCCAGTCTGTGTGTCCGTGTCCCCGTCCCTTCTTATAAGGACACCAGGTGTGTTGATTCAGGGCTCACCCTATTGACTGCAATTGATTCCCTTGTTAAAGGCCCTGTCTGCACATTCTGAGGTACTGGGGTGAGGACTCCAACGTGACAACACTTGGGGGGACACAGCTCGGCCCATGACGATGCCCATGGTGGGTCTGTTTGCTTTTTATTGTTGCAGTTTTGGACAGTGCTGCCTTGAGCAGCTGCCCGTGTGCACGGTCCTCCGGGCCCAGGGTTCTGGGGCCCGTGCTGAGGCGTGAGGCGACACGCAGGCAGCGCCCAGTGCTGCACGCCGCGCTCCTCCCGTTTCCAAGCACGCAGCCATCCTGTAGTCCCAAGTTGCAGTGTTTTGCCTTTAACGTTCAGCCCGGAGTCTCCTTGCAAGTGCAGCTGTGTGGCGTGAGGGAGGGGTGTGCTGCCGCCCTGCAGAGCCCGCGGAGGGCAGAGCCCCTCTGCTGGCAGCAGCGCACATGTAACATGAGCAAGAAATAAATTTTTGATGTGTGAAGGCATTGCGTTTGGGGCGTGTGTTTTCCGCAGCACGACCTATTATATCCTGCCCAGTCGGATCCTGTTTCGCCTGTTTCCATAGAGGGCAGGTAGCTGCTCCAGTGTGAGCTGCTGGCGCCAGCCTGGCCACAGCAGCCAGCAGGCCTGTGGGGCCTGGTGTGACCCTGCTCGTCACCCTAGCTTCGTGATCAGTCTTTATAACCACCCCGCCACCGCCTTAGTTCTTCAAATCGTCTTAGCTCGTTTTTTAAATGCATTCGTTCACAAATGCAAAAGCGGAGAGGGTAGTGTGCTGCACCCCACGGCGGCCCTTGCCTGGCTCCAGCAGTGGTCAGCGAAGGCCTGGGACAGGCCTTGGGACGCCTTGGCGTTGGGCGGCCTGGCCATACGTGCTGCCTGGGACAGTGGGAGCCTGTGCTCCCTTAGTTTCTCTCTGGGCCTCAGTGTGCTCTATGGATGGGCCACAGGATCCCTGTTCCTGGGCGCGGGGTGGGGCTGGCCAGAAAAGAGCCTTGGCTTGCGGCTGTCCTCAGGAGCCTGTCCCTGCCCTCCTGTCCTCAGGGGCCCGGCAGTGCAGGGCTGGAGCCCGTGGGTGGTGGGTGCTTGTGCACTTGCCAGGTTTCCCTGTCTTCCCATTGGCAGTGCCGCCACACGGGTGGAGAGGGACCTCTGACTTCTTCCCCCTCCCACCCCAGTCCTGTCCCTGGACTGCTTATCTGCCTTTAGGGAAGCCCCAGCCCTGGGAGTGCAGGCAGACTGTGGAAGCGTGGCTGTTGGTGCCTGGGACCCTGCCCCATCTCAGGAACCCAGAGTGGTGTGCCTCACCAGGGTGGTGTCTTGCATCCTGGGGCTGGGGTATGGTTGTGGGCTGTAGCGACGGGGCCCTTAATCGTGGGTTGTGCACATGGGGCCCCCTCAGTGAGGTTGGCCTGCAGCACCCCTGGGTCCAACGCAAGCAGGAGGCTGGTCTTCACCCTCATTCGCATGTCTATGGGTAGGCAGCCAGCCTCCTCCATGGACCAGGCCTCCTGGCAGAGCCCAGAGCAGTACACAGGGATGCCCACACTTGCTGAGAAGCAGCGGATTTTTCTTTGTGTTCAGAGGGAATAAAGGCCAGTGGCCCATCGCTGGCTGGGTTCCCACCTCTGCCCGTAAGTGCTGGGGGCAGGTTTCCTTCCTGCCATCTTGCCAGGCTCCTTGGGCCCACTCCTGGGTGACGGATATCCTCAGCCGTGGTGTGGGATGCCTGTTCATGGGGAGACCCCCTGCCCATCCTGCTGCCCTGCAGCCCCGCAGCCCTGACCCTGGCATTTCCTCTCGGCTTGGCCACGGCAGCCCATACCCCAGTGCCTGCCAAGAAGTCTGACATGTAGCCTCGGTGCCTGCCTGGCGCCCGCGGCTACAGAAAGACCTTGCTGACTGGGGCCAACGAGCAGTTTGCTCCTCATGCGCTCCAGACAGAGGCTTCCAGACATCGTGGAGGAATATCACCAACTCTCATCCTCATCTCCGTGAGACCCACTCCTGTCCCAGCCCAGCCTGGCACTGCCAGCACGGCAGTTGGTGGCCACGAGGGCTCAAAGTGCTGGTGGAGCACCTGGCAGGGTGGGCTGGCAGGAGGGCTGTGCCCCATCTGCTTGGGCACCGACCACGCCACGTGGGCCATGTCCCCAGCACAGGTGACTGGTCTCCGTGGCCCTCTTCCTCAAATGCAGTGGGGCCTGTCTGGAAGGGGTGCCACAGCCCAGGTGGGGTGTGTGTCCAGGTGCTTGTTGGGTACCGCCCAGCTCGTTGCAGGCCAAGAGCTCCCCATGGGGCTGGGGTTGGGCGCTGCTTGGCCTCAGCCTGTGCAGAAGTGCTGGTAGTCTACCTGAGGGGCCTGGGTGCTGCCCCCAGGGAGGTGGGTCGTGTCTGCTCCTGGCCAGGGGCGGTGAATCTTGCTGGAAGGGCATCCTCCCCCCAGGGGAGCCGGAGTAGTGGTGCCCTGCCCGGCTCAGAGGGCTCCGGCTGCAGAGCAGGTGGCTGTTTCTCTTGGATGGCTTGGGCCCCGGGCGGGGGCAGGTGGCAGGTGGCTATCCTTGCCCAGGGTCTTTAGGACTGCAGTATTTTCAGCTCCACCATGGAAATCCATGTCTATGGTTAGATCTGAATTCTGCTTTCTGTGGTTTCTCCAGCTCACAGGAGATGCCCAGGCCACCTATGAGCTCAGAATAGGGCTCGTGCGGCTGGGGCTCAGCCCCCCACCTCCACCCCTGTTCCCACCCTCACCTAGTGGGTACAGATCCTCGCTGGTCCCAGCCCACTGGTCCCGGAGATATTCAGGATGCAAGCCTGGGGCACTTTGCCCTCCAGGAAAAGGGGCTGTTGGGGGCGTGTCTCATCACCCCACCTCTGCACAGAGATTGACTTTGGCAGCCCCGAGAGGTGGGCAGTGGCTGGGATTGGGCCCCGCCCACCTGCCTCCCCGAATTCCTCCCTGGGATCCGCATCTTTGAAGCCGCTGCCTCCCTGCCCGCCTAGGTGCTTCCAAAGGCGGATACTGACAGAGCGTTCAGTGAATCGAAGGTCGCCAGTCAGGGTGTTGACAGATGCCCAGCCGTGATACTATTTCTGATTTAATAACCGAATGGGAGGCTGGCCCTCTGTAATAATTAGGGCTAATTACTGAGGAGGTGTTGACAGACAGGCTGAGAGGAAACAAACTACCTTTATCCTGTGGCTTAGAGTCAGATTACCAGCCCGGCGCTATCTGCCCCTCAGAAAGTAGACGCTTCAATCACTCAGCGAGGCTTCAAAGGGGACAGGGCCCTGACAATGCGCGGGATCTGGAAGGGAGCTATGAAGCGCGCCTTTGACTCAGAGTCGCCAAACGGAGCCCCATTCCAGAAATGGTTTCTTTGTGAAGTTTGAGTTACCGAGGGCAGGCCTGCTTCCTGCGGCGGGGCAGCGAGGGGCGGGGGCCGTGGCTGACAGGAGCTGCTCGGGTCCCTCCAGTCTGGGCCCAGGCCAGGTGATGCCACCGGTGTCCCCGGGCTCCCGGTAGCCAACCCCGGCAGCAGGGACGGAGCAGGGGGTGCGGTGTGCCCTCCTAGGCCGGGGAGAGTGTCCCGTGCTTTGTGGCCGTGAGGGCAGGTAATGGCATGGGGACCTTGAGATCCCAGCAGGCTCCTCCCGTCTTCATCTGGAACACAGCTTTTCTGCAGCCCTCGGGCAGGTCTGGCCTCTCCCGGAGGGGGATGTGTCCTTGGGGTTATTTATGGCAGGACCACCCCTGGGGGCCTGGGCGTCACTCACTAGGCTGCTCCCACCCTCATCCTGGCCGAGAGCCAAGGCTGAGGAAGCGATACTGACCGATACTGACCGCGGGGCAGACGGCGCCGGGCACTGAGAAGGGCTGCGGGGGCTGGTGCTGTGCCGTGCCATTTTGCCCACTGACTACCTGATCTCACACCCCGCAGAGACCGGGCGGCCTGTGCCCAGACCTGGGCTTCCTGGGGCCGCTGTGCCTGTACTGAGGCATTTCAGGGTGGGGTGTGCGTGGCCAGGCCAGGCCAGCAAGGACGCTGGCCAAGGCTGTGAGCAGGGGCTGGCTCTGAGATTCTGGGCCTTGCTGCTGTCTGCCCTCATCAGACAGGCGGGGACGACGCTGCCGAGGCCTGTGCTCAGGACCGGCCTCTCCAGGGAGCGCCTTTCTCGTTCCAGGTGTGGCCTGGAAGGTGCTGGGCAAGCAGGAGGTGGGAGGGAGCCCACCCACCTGCGTGCACCTGAGTGCCCACCCTGGGCCTTGTTCCCGCCTGCAGGAGGCCAACCCCACAGCTGCCCCTTGGAAAGACTGTGCTGCCACCAAGACAGGCTAAGTGCGCCGGGCCGGCAGAGGGCAGTGCTGGGAGGCCCGCACTCTCTCTTTCCCTGGCACGCTGCTCTGTGTCGTAGAAAGAAGACACCTTCTGGAAGTGACAATGGTGATAGCGGTTATCAGCTCATTTGCTTAGCTGATTCATGACCAGCTCATCCTAGGGGGGCACTACTTATGAATTTAAGTCTATATCAGGGCAAAAATAAGACGGTGAATTATTTTAAATGGGAGAAACACTTAAAAACTGTCATTCCAGCTAGGTGCCTATAACCCTAGCACTTTGGCAGGCTGAAACAGGAGGATCACTTGAGGCCAAGAGTTTGAGACCAACTTGGGCAACATAACGAGACCCTGTCTCTACAGAAACTTTAAAAAAAATTAGTTGGGCATGGTGGCACGCACCTGTAGTCCCAGCTACTTGGGAGGCTGAGACAGGAGGATCGCTTGGGCCCAGGAGTTTGAGGCTGCAGTGAGCTATGATTGCTCCACTGCACTCCAGCCTGGGTGACAGAGCAAGACCCTGTCTCAAAACAAAATGAAAATTGGCTTTAAGTCTGTTTAAAGTCACCCTGAGTAGAATTAGAAATTGGCTCTAAAATCAGAAACATCTAAGCAGCACCTGAGTTTTTTATAATATGTTAGTAGTGAATTGAATATCATTAACTGTAGCACAAGAAAAAGTAGCACAAAAATATTTCACATGTGTTGTATTTGAAAAATAATCTCTGAGAAGAAGACCAGGAGCAGTGGCCAGGTGTGTTAACCTGTGCACAGAAGTGTGTCTGAACCCTGGCCCTTGTCAACATCTCACTCTGGCACGACTGACGAGCCAGTATCCCTATGCTGTTGGTGGCTCCAGGCCAGACTTTATTCAAGGTTCCTTAATTTCCCCCCAATGTCCTTGCTCTGTCCCAGGACCCACCCAGACCCCACACTGCGTCTAGTCTCATGTCTGCCAGGCTTCCCCGGCGTGGAGGCTTGTTAGACCCCTGCTGTGGATGCCGCGACGGTTCTGAGGAGCGCTGGCCAGGTGTCTTGTAGACTGCCCTCAGTTGGGACTTGTCGCCTATTTTCTCATGACTAGACTGAGGTTACAGGTTTTGGGAAGAAGGCCACAAAGACAAAGTCCCACAGATGCACGTCATGTCAGGGGTACACAGCGTCACTGTGACTGAGCACTGTTGGTGCTGGCCTTGATCACCTGGTGCAGGTGGCGTTTGTTGTGTCTCTTGCACAGTGCCTCTTTTTTTCTTGCTTCCCACACTGTGCTCTTAGGAAGTCGCTGCACAGCCCGCACTTCCAGGTTGGGGAGTTATATGCTCCCTCCTTGGGGGTGGAGTGAATCTAAATAAGGTGGAATTCTGTGCGGAAGATTTGTTTGTTCTCCTCCATTTGTTTATTTACTCAATCATTTCTTTGCCTCAGTGTGGACTCGTGGTTGTTGTATTATTAGTGTTCCTTGTGTACCTACAGTTTCAGTTTCCTTCCGTCAACCCAGGTCTGAGGATAGGTGAGTACAGTATGAGAAGGTATTTTGAGAGAGAGTATTTTGAGAGTTATTCACACAACTTCTATTACAGTATGTTTTTATAATTTGTTATTTTAGTGTAATTGTTAATCTCTTACTGTGTCTAGCTTAGAAATTAAAGTTTATCATAGGTATGTGTGTACAGTATATTATCTGCAGTTTCAGGCATCCACCAGGAATCTTGTAACATACCCCGAGAATAAAGGGGAACCACTATATTATTGATGTTATTATATGCACTTAGAGTGAGTCTTAACACTTGTCTATGCTAACAGCACCACAATTCAGGATCCAGAAAACTGCTCATTCTCTCAAAACCTTACCCCCAGGCTAGATGTGGTGGCTCACACCTGTAATGGTAGCACTCTGGGAGGCCAAGGTGGGAGGATTGCTTGAGGCCAGGAGTTAAAGACCAGCTTGAACAAGAGCCAAGACCCCGTCTCTATAAGAATAGAAATATTAGCCAGGTGTGGTGGCCCACGCCTGTAGTCCCAGCTACTTGGGAGGCTGAGGCAGGGGGATCGCTTGAGCCCAGGAGTTTGAGGTTGCTGTGAGCTAGGATGTTGCCCCTGCACTCCAGCCCGGGCGACAGCAAGATTCTATTTCAAAACAAAACAAAGCAAAACAAAAATCCCTCCCCGTTGCTGCCTTTTGGCAGTGAGCCCCTCGTTCTCTCCTGACCCTTGGCAGCCACTAATCTGTCCTTGGTACCTATACTTTTTCCCTTTCCAGGACACCATATAAATAGAATCATATAACTTGTAGCATTTTACTGGACATAATTCTCTGGAGGCTCATCCCCAGTGTTGCATTTATCAGTAGTTCCTTCTTATCATTGAATACTATTCTCTTCACCCGTGGATGATCACTTGGGTTAATTTCTGTTTGGGAGATTAATTTTACATGTTTCAGTTTTGGGTGATGAGTTATAACTACCATACACATTCAGGTACACATTTTTGTTTGCACGTAAGTTTTTATTTCTCTAGAATAAATAAGCAGAAGTAGGATTGTTGGGTAATATACAAGCATATTTAATTTTATAAGGAATTACCAAACTGTTTTCCACAGTGCTTGCACTCTTTTGAGTTCTCCCGTAGATGGGAGTTCCAGTTACTCCACATTCTCGTCAGCACTTGGTTTTGTCATTTTTTTTCCTTCTTAATTTTAGCCACTGTCGTAGATATTTCCCTGCGGGTTTAATTTCATTCTCTAATGGTTAATGATGTTGAGCATCTTGTGTTTACCTGTTAATCTCTACATCCTTGGAGGTGGAGAGTCTGTTCATATCTTTTATGCATTTTTAATTGCTATCAAGTTTTTTTTAATGAGATTTAATTCATAGACAATAAACTGCACATATGTCAAGTGGACAGTTTGACACGTTCAAGACAGTGAATTTGTCCATTGTCCCGAAAGTTTCCTCCTATCCCTTTGTGTGCCTCTCTCCTCCCATTTCCTGTTTTTCCTTTCTCCAGGTTCTCACTCATATGGCTTCTCTAGGGCAGTTTGCATTTCCCAGTATTTTATATAAATAGAATCACAGTATTTATTGTCTTTTTCTGGCTTCTTTCACTCAACATGATTTTTTTTTTTTGAGATTCATTCATGTTGAAGCATGTATCAGTACTTCCTACATTTTTATTGTCAAGGATGGATATATTCCATTGTGTGGATATACCCCTGTTTGTTCAGCTGTTGATGGATGTTTGGGTTGTTTCCAGTTTGGGGCTGTTTTTTAAAGAAGTGGCCAAACTTTGTTCCAAAGTGGTTGTACCATTTTATAGTCCTGTGAGCAGTGTATGAGTTGCAGTTGCTTCACAAACTTTCCAACCGTTAGAATGGTTAGTCTTTTTTAATTTTAGCCATTCTAATAAGTATATGGTAACATTTTATTTTGGTTTTAATTTGTGTTTCTGTACTGACCAAAGATGTTAAGTATGTTTTCATATCTTTATTTTCCATTTGCATATCTTCTTTGGTGAAGTGTTTGTTCAAATCTTTTGCCCATTTTAGATTGTTTTATTTTTGTTTGTTTTCTTACTAAATTTTGAAAATTCTTTATATATTTAATATGTAAGTTCTTTGGCAGGTACATGATTTGAAAATATTTTCTGTCTATAGATTGTCTTTTTATTTTCTTAATAGTGTGTTTCAAAGAGCAGTAGTCTCTAATTTTGTTGACGTTAATTTAATTAATTTTTTCTCCTATGGATTAGACTTATTGAGAGCTTTTTAAAAATTATGAATGGTTGTTGAATTTTGCTCAGTACCTTTCCTGTATCAATTGATATGATCTGTGGTTTTTCTTTAGTGTGTTAATATGATGGTTTACATTAATTGCTTTTTGAATACTGAATCAACTTTGCCTTCCTGAGATAAACTCCAGTTGATCATATTGTATTCTTTTTATATATTGTTGGCTTTGATTTGCTATCTTTTGAGGATTTTTATATCTATATTCATAAGGGATATTGGTTTGTGGTTTTCTTCTCTTGTACTACTTTTGTCTGGTTTTGGTATTAGGGTAGTGCCTAGCCTCATAAAATTTGTTAGGATGTGTTTTCTTTTTTTTTCTGTTTTCTGGAAGAAAGAAATTATATAGAACTAGTAATTTCTGTAAATGTTTGGTAGAATTTACCAGTGAAGTCATATGGGTTGGAGATTTTTTTCCCAAGGATTTAAACTAAAAATGTGATTCCTTCCATCAGTATAGGACTATTCAGGTCACCTCTTTCCTCACATTGTCTGGGGCTTTTAACTTTCATTTCGTTTCAGCTGAATTGTTTATGTGCAATGAGTTGTTTATGTATTTCCTTATTATACTTCTGGTGTCTATAGTGATAACTCTTCTTTAATTATTATAATTTGTTACTTCTATCTTTTTATTGTTGTCAGTTCAGTTAGAGATTTATCAAAGAATCAACCTCTGGTTTTGTTTATTTTCTCTTGTGTTTTACTAGTCTTTATTTTATTTTTTCCCTAATCTTATTGTTCCTTCCTCCTGCTTGCTTCAGGCTTATTTTGTTCCTCTATTTCCAGTTTCTTAAAGTAGAAGTCAGGTCATTAATTTGGAGAACTTTCTTCTTGTCTAATGTACGCCTTTAATGCTATAAAGTTTCCTCTAAGCATTGCTTTAGCTGCATCTTGCAAGTTTTGATATGCTGTGTTTTTATTTTTATTCAGTTTAGAATATTTTCTAATTCCCTTAAGACTCCTTTTTTGATTCATTATGTAGAAGAGTGTTATTGGAGGTGTGAGGATGGCTTGAGGCCAGGAGTTCAAGACCAGCCTGGGCAAAATATTGAGACCCCGTCTCTACAAAAAACTTAAAAATCAGCTGTGTGTGGTGTTGTGTTATCTCAGCTACTCAGGAGGCTGAGGCGAGAGGATCACTTGAGCCCAGGAGTTCCAGGCTGCAGTGAGCTATAATGGTGCCACTGCACTCCAGCCTGGGCTCTGTCTCTAAAAAAAAAAAAATAAAAGTGTTGTTTAATTTC